>CAUYON010004938.1:0-12894 GCA_963573935.1 Arctocebus calabarensis | reverse complement strand
ATAGAATTTAGGGTCTTTGAAAGAGAAGATGCTAAATTCTATCCTTTGAAACAAGAGAGGAAGCCTAGTCTCTGCAACTATAGCACAAGAATATGGGGAAAGGGGCAAGGGAGGGGAGGGGTGAGGTTGGGGTGGAGGGAGAGTAATTGGTGGGGCCACACCTATGGCGCATCTTAGAAGGGAATAGGCAAGCCTTACTAAATGCAGAATAAAAATGTCTTCATATAATAACCGAGAAAATGCCGGGAAGGCTATGTTAATCAGTTTGATGAAAATAGTTCAGATTGTATATGAAACCAGCACATTGTACCCCTTGATTGCACTATTGTGCACTATTATATTGTACACAGCTATGATTTAATAATAAAGACAATAAAAAAAAGAATTTAGGGTCTTTGAAACCCTGTAACTCAAAGCACACTAGTCTATGTTATTTTTTACAACAAAACCAATTTTCCTATTCCCAGCCTTCACCCTTTCTGGCACGGCACATGTCACTATGCCCCTCTCTCACTAGAGGCTAGACTCACTGAGTTTTTTGCTTTTTGATTTGTGTTCCTACTGTACATAAAATCCAGACCTGTGAATGAATTGAACGATAGATGAGGCATGAGTTGTGGCCACAGGTTAAAGAAAGCAGATTTTGCTCAGTTCAAGGAAGAACTGTGCTTCAGAGCCCCCAATCCAGAGCTCTGGTGGAAAATGAGGTTTGTGCATCTGGAGTGATGAAAGTGAGGGTTAATAACCTCCTGCCATGAAGCTGTAGAAGGTGGATTGGTTGCTTTGGCTTTTTCTGGACAGAAACTCATCACAACTTGCCTTCAGTTCAAAGGGGGAAATCCTGGTTTATTTAACTGAAAAGTCCCAGCATAGCTAAATCCAGGTAATGAAATAATGTCGGCAGGAACGTGATTCATTCCAACCACAACCTCTCTTTTCTCCTCTGTGCTGGCCTTGTTCTCAGGCAGGCTGTCTTCAAGAGAAGCCGTGTGGCCTCCAGAAGTTTCAGGATTATATCTTGCCTGATTAACAACCCCAGGAAAAAAGAGAGTTGCTATTTCCTAAAAATTCCAGCAATAGTCTTGGGATTAACGGTGTTTGGTTTGGCTTTGGCCACATGTCCGCCCCGACCAATCAATGTGCCCTGGAGATGAGACACTCTCCACTGCCACCCCTGGGACTGGTGAGAAAGGATCTCACTTCTCACTAGATACGAAAGTGGAACTAGCCTCACCAGAAAGACATGAAGTGAAATGGAGGGGGTGATGGTTCCCCCAAATAAAATAAGGGAGTAGATAACAAAAGACTTTGCAAGGGATACGCAAAGACAGAAACATGAGATTCCTGCTATAGGTGATGTTCTGTAAATGTGTTCAAGGTCTTTTACAATTGGCAAGAAGCTAGATTACTCGGCTCAGGCTGTTCTGTGATAGAAAGAGAATTGCTCCTTTGTCTTTCCTTGCCATACTTCCTTAGGAAGACCTGGTTCTACCCAACAGCTTGAACTGAAGGCAAAATAATTTGCCCATGGAGAAGGCAGAACAGGTGTCAAGGAAGGCGAGAGAGAGATGGAATTGAAGGGAGACCAGAATGAGGATGAACTGTGGGATGTGGCCCAGCCACAGGCCTGGTTTGGAGGTGCCACTGCATGCACCAGTGAGAAAACACGATTGTCTTTGTCACAATTCCAGAAATATTTGGAATCAAATGTCCAGAGCCCTTGAGTTACTCCTTGGCACCCAGAATCTCTTATTCTGAAGCGAAATCTGTCGGTGTCTTCTTTGAGCATTGCTACCTGACTAGGCGTTCATGGATCCTCTCCTCCCACCAAACTCGGATCCAGTTCCTAGCTGTGAGGACGTTGCTTTCGTTCAGATACCCTGCATGTTAAATGGATGATAGCATTTTGTTACATTATCCCTCTCAGGTTAAGACCTTTGTATTTTAAGATGTCTCTTTGCCAGAATACATTCCAGCTGCATCGGAACTGGAATTCGTAGTTTAGCTGCAAATGGTCAAATTGTGAATGGGTGATTCCTCTGTCACCCCACAACCAGGAATAGCTTTGCGTGAAGTCATTAGACACTTTCCTTGGACAAAGAAGTTTTGGGCTAGTCTTGGGAGAAAGAGGGACAAGGCGACAGGGAGTCGGAGGAGGCTCATGGACTCAGGCCTAGCCTGGCTCCAGGGCCTGGAGTTGGCCTGGTTGAGATAAAAGTGACAGGTGATTTTCATGAAGAACTTTGTGAGCTGTGAGCCTGTTTGTTCATGGTGTGGCTGAGCACAGGTGACAAAGTGAGATGAGTTGTTGCAGTAAGGGGCATTTGTCATTTCCAAAATGGATTCAGCTTGGCTTTGGGCATTGTAGGAATTGTGATGTTTTCTGTACTGATAGCATACAAAGGCATTGCTTCCACTTTTATTGGAGATTTGCTGTTGTAGAATGTGCCCATGACCTGTTTTGCTATTTATATTTGTTTCTCCTAAGTGATTGCAAGATGACAGAGTAAAGGGACAGACAAGGTGCACTTTGCCCCTCTTCTTGCTATTGAGAGTCACAGGGTTTAGTCTTTTTTGTAATGCAGGTGTAGCCCCAGATCCTCTGCTCTGTAAATTCAAATCTAGGCTTTGCTGATGGCTCAGATTAGTTTCAATCGCCTCATCACAATGATAATCATTGATGGGGGCTTAAATTAAGACAGGTGCACTTGGGGTAAAATGAAGCACCCAAGGAAGGTTGGGTAGAAAAGAGTGAGGAATCAGATGGGAGAAATGAGAAAGAGGGAGAACAAGGCGGCTCTTCAGTTGATTCATCTGGGTGGATGGAAGTGATCAATGCCATTTACTAAGCTGTGGACTATCGGAGGAGTTCAAGGTAAAATTTCATTATTTGAAAAGTGTATGTCTATGAAATTCAAGTTACTTTTTAACTGTAACTAATATTTATATCCAATCAGTATATCTGAGTCTCTATATCTCTGTGTGAGTCTGACTGTGTATGGGACTGTGTATAGGTCCCTGTGTGTAGGACGGGGGACCTTGGCACCTGGGAGTAATTGGGACAGTGACATCAGCCAACTAAGTCCACTTCATTCCTCAGGGGACAGCAAATAGTCTCACCTGGACAGTGAGGTATTTATGCAAATGATATGAAGCAGACAATGAGAGTGATGCGGTAATGAAATACTCCACTTTGTTAAATTATGCTTTAGTTGTCTGCAGTTCTACGATGCTGAGGAACACGCTCAGTGCCAACATAAGTAAAGTTTTCCACTTTTTTTCCGAGAATGGTTATGGGTTTGGCTTTCTTTGTGACCATTTATGTCACATTATTTTCATAAGCTAAAAAATAAAAGCCTTCTCTTTAGAGTGTACATTATAGACAAGATACTTAATATCTGATACAATCATTAATATAATGCTAGCTAATATTCACTGACTCCCTACCCTGTACCAGGCACTCTTCTAGGCTTTTTACTGCCATTATTTACTCATCTCTTCTACATTAACACTTTGAGAATGAGGGGTACCATGAACAGTACCATTTTATAGATGAAGGCACTGAGGAACAAAGTGTTGAAGTAACTTAGGGAAAGTATCAGAACTAGTAAATAAGAAAGCTAAGATTTGAACTCAAGAAGGCTGACTGTTCAGCCTAGTAGCTAATCAATCATATTGACACAGACACGGGCAACTCCCAGCCTCCACGATGCCCTCCTGTTGGTATTCATGCCCATGTGTAAGTCCCTTCCCTCAGGTATGGGCTGAGCCTTAAAACTTGCTTCTAAGGAACAGAATACAGCAAAAAATAGTAGGACATTAAGGATAAGTTACAAGAAGATCGTGGCTTCCATCCTGTTTTCTCCCTCCTTCATTCTCTTCTTCTCCATCTCTTACTTATTTAAAAAAAAAAAAATACCAAGTTAGACATCTTGCTGTGAGCTGCTCAACCGAGGTTTGTAAAAGGCAACTGAGGTCCTCAATCCGGCAGCCCGTGAGGAGCTGGGTCTGGCCAGCAGCCCTGCGAGTGAACTGGAAAGAAGATCCCTCACCATCAGCTCACAGCCTGGCTGCCACCTCCCCAGAGAGGCTGAGTAAGAGGCTCCCCGCCCAACCACACCCAGGTCCCTGACCCACAAAGGGAGGTCGTAATTTGTGTTAAGCCGCTAAGTTAAATTTTGGAATAATTTGATACCTGGGGATAGATAATTAATAAAATATGTCAGCAAACAGAGTCTGATCCCCTGCTTTCTCCCTTGGCCTAAAGTGCTTTATATCCTACTTTGGAGCAAGTAGAACGACAAAGAGCAACATCTCTGTAGCAGCTTAATCTTCCTGTCATCACTGGCACTTGTCTGTTGATATGTTACTCTCCTAAGAATCCATTTTTTTTAAATTAAATAATTATTTTCTTCCATCAAGTTGTTACCAGAGTTGTCTCCACTGGGTTCATAGTCTCAGAATGAATTCACGGACCAGAACGTGAGCAGTGGAAGGTGAAGTTTATTGACAGAGAAAGTCTCCAGAGCAGTGGAGGTGACCCCAGTGGGTTGCCTATCAACTTGGGGTGCTAGGGTTTTTTTACCCTCCCCTAGGGTTCCTCTGATTGGTTTGGGTCATTTCTGTCCTGTGCCTCAGTTGGTCCTCTCTCCTGACAGCTTTTTTCTCCCCTTTAGCCTGGAAACTCCTTTTCTCCCTCCATCAAGGTCATCACCCACTTTCCTTGTGTGTGCAGCTCTCTGCCAGCCAAGCTGCTCCTGCCTGGGCTCCAAGTTTTGTGGGTGGTTTTTTTTTTTGGAGACAAAGTCTCAAGCTGTCGCCCTGGGTAGAGTGTTGTGGCGTCACAGCTCACAGCAACCTCAGACTCCCAAGTAGCTGGGACTACTTGTGCCCGCCACAACGCCTGGCTAGTTTTGTGTGGTTTTAAATGGACTTTGTGTGCCCTCTTGTCTTCCTTTTTTTCTCCCAGCCACTCTTGCCCCCTTAACTTCTCTTTTTCTTCCCCTAACTCCCTGTCTTCCTCTGTGGGTCCCCTTAAAATCATAGTTGAAATGGACTATTTTTAGCTCCTGACATAGGCAGTTTCAAAAGCCTAGACTTTGTATGTAGGTAGAACTTAGGTCCCGCCCCATCACCTATCTCACACCATTGTCATCTGGGAAAGTTACTGAACGTTTTAGAATCATAGCATTTTTATTGTTTAATGGAGTAATACTGATAACATTTTTTGTTAAAATTGAAGTATGTATTATTATGGAGAAGAAAAATATATTGACTTATTTTTCTGACTTTTCCATTAAAGCAAAATGCCTTTTTTTTTTTTTTGCTTTAGTCATAAACAAGAGGGAATACACGATAAAGTAACGGATTTGATTTCTCTTTCATTGTATATGGCTTCTGAACATCTAATTGTTTTTAGTTGTCTAAATAAAATGCCTTTAAAACAAAACAAACAAAAAAAATTGAAGTATGTATTGTATGTGTGTGTGTGAGAGAGAGAGCAAGAAAGAGCGTGTGCACACAATATGAGATTTGTATTTTGTTTTTGCTATGTTTTTCTTTCCTTCCTCTTCAGCTGTTTGGGAAATCTGTTAAGGGCCATTGTGTTCCCTATCCTTAGTAAGCTCAAGCCTGGAGCTTCTGGGAAACAACTTCAATTTTTTTCCTAGAAGCTTTAGTTTGAGAGGTGGCTCTAAATGTCCCTGAGGGGAGTGGGGAGAGCAGATGGCAGGAGAAACCCTAGACAGGAAAAGGGGTTGGAACTGGTACACGCGCCTTGGAAGAAGCCAGCTGGGGAGGAGCTCTGTGTGTATCAGGGAAGTTGTGCAGAGGAGATCCCCCCTCCACAGAGAGCTGCCCAGAAGTAGCAGAATCTATGGAGCTTCAGGACACCACTGGGCATTGCAGCTATAATAAGTGTGGCCTCCCCGTATCCTTGGCTTTGCTAGAGAAATTCAGCCCTTTGTGTCACTTGGAGGTAAACTGGGAGAGACTAAAGAAGGAGGGAGGACTCATTCTCTGCCATTCCATCTACATGAACTTAGAGCTGGATGTCTGAATATGACTTAAGGGTAGGAAGGCACCAAGGTCGTCATCCTAGTCTCAAACGGTTAAAAGTTCACACCCAGTACAGAGACGTGGAATAACATCCCTGGTGGCACTGAGATTGCCAGGAAGGACTTTCAGAGGAGACTGCCCTGATGGGCACAGTCCGTGCTCAGGATGCATGTTTTCATGGATGAACTGTGCTTATCCACCGTGCAAAGGGCTGATTACTTTGTCCCCAGAGCTTGAGTATTTTCCAGGCTTTATTTATTTATAGACCAATCTTTGAGCAAGATATGCTTGCTCAGATAAGACAAATGTGACCTTGTTCTGGAATGCCAATATGGAACTTGTGATTTCCATCACTCTTTGGGTTACCATCTTTTAGGGTGAAGATTTTCCAAAATATCAAGTTATCATTCTCTCCACTCTTTGGCTTGTGATGACTCCCCAGAGAGCAATCACGGATGCCAAATAGAGTCGTTAATTCTGTTTTGGGAGCTGTCTGTAAAGCAGCTTCAATTAAGTGCTGAGCTCTTTATCAGTTCTGAGCAATCCAAATTGGACATTATATCCCCCTGGAATTTCTTTTGTCCTGAGTTCTCAGCTTCTTCCCTTTGCCCCACCCCCAAAGTCAGTGGGAGATTGTCCTCAAAGACCAATAGCTTGCCTTTTAATTCTCAGGGGTTGTATGTCATCTTTCTATCTGTAAGCTAAAGTAGAGTTAATGACCTGATTTTTACAATATGTAACAAGCTTGAAGGGAGTCGAGCTATTCAGAATTGAATCTGGAAGCACTTCAATTCAGCTATTTTTCAAAGATGTTTATTTTCTGTATTTCTGGCAGTGTTTTGCCAAGAAATGCTGCTGACATGCTCTCTCAGTAGTGGCATTCCAGACCCCTGCAGGAACCCCTTACATGAGAGAAACAGAGGCCGCTTCGGACAGAGGTCAGACTTAGTACAATGCTGGGAATTTAAATCAACATAAGCACCTTGGAGTAAAACAAAACGAGTTTTCCTTCTTTGTAGTGCTGGAAAATGCTTTGTACTTCTAGAAATAAATTGTTAATGTTTCTTTTTGGAAAAGACCTATTACTTAAAGGGAAGGTTTTATAATAAACTTGCATAAGTTGGGTCACAAGACTCTTACCTTGAGGAAAAACTTTGAGATCTTATACTTAACAAGGATTAGCAGGAGGAAATGGAAAGATTTTAAGGTATAGCCCTAACGCACAAGTTAAAAAAGAATGCATAGGTGTTAAAGACTGCTTCCAGTATTATGTAATAAATGGTTCATGGCTGGGAAATTGTTTTCTCACCTTTCCTTTGGAAGCATATGGGAAAATAATACGGTTCACTTGCCGTTGTCTACATGAATCATCACGAGTGGACGTTTTTTACTTTCTGTCTTATTACATTGAAATGAATAACCCTGTGTCCATTCAAATTTCAGCACTCATCTTATTTCTTCCTAGCTGTTTGAATTTAACATGCTATTGAAATATATTCATCTGCTTTCTCTAAGTTTAAGTCAAAGAATTTATGCTGATCACATTTTGAATTTCTGTCTCAAAAATTCATTTTTAAATATATTAGTATTGATAACAGAGTTTCAGGTTCTTGGTCTTGGTGTTTTGAAGAATGAATCGAAAGACCACAGATCAGTGGTAAGATAGGATTTATTCACAGAAACAAAAATAGAAAAACTATAAAACTCAAAGCTCCTGGCAGAGAGAGAAGCCAGGTGGGGAACAAGTTCTCTTGCTCCCTGGTTGAAGTCTGTCTTCCGACTCTCTGCTCAGGGGTATATATAGTTGCAGGGAGTTGTTTTGCCAGAACTCAATGTTTGCTTTTAGGGCATGGGCCTTCTTCAATTACAGGCAGGGTCCAATGAACTCTCAGGCCTTGGAAACTTACATGAAATTCACCAGTCAGAGTGGGGGAGGAAATGGCAAGGGCCAGTGTCTCCCTGTAGGTGTCCGGCCCTTCAGGCTACTGGAGCGTCTCAGGGGGCAGGTAATGGCACCACCTGTCCTGCATCACTATGATCTACATCTCTCTGTATTTAATAACTCCTCCCGAATTTGTTGATGCAGAAGAAAATCAGTTTTTCTCTTAAATACAGGGTGAACAAAAAGTTTGTGTGCAATTTAATGTAGTGTAACATAGTAAATTGCACATGAAGTTTATAGTCTATACTTGTCCTTTTCTAAACTGATTTAAGGAATTCTCAGGAAAAGGAGTCAGAGTCTCAGATTGTTTAATGGTCTTTATTTCATCAAGGATTATTTGTTGGGATCATATTACATCTTAAGCCTTTTTTAAAATAATTATATTTGATAGTGTTTCATAGTTTAAAGTATTCCACATTATTTATTCTCTACAATTTCACATGTATTAAAAACTAGACATGGAATTAACTGACTTTCCAAAGGACCCTCAAAAGTTTCACACCAAAGTCAAAGCTTCAGCCAAATCCCTAGCTCCTCAACTGAGATTCTGCTACTGAACTCCCCATGTTGGTAAACAGGCCTACCATTCTCATAGCCACCCCAGCAGGAAGGTGACTGTAAGGCAGCAGGAATATTTGCTTTTCCAAGACCTTCCCTGCTCAAGAGGTGCCCTGTCTGCCTGGCCCCTCTGCTCTAGCACAAACCCCTCTTGATTTAACTTCTCTGGGCCAGTGCACCAGTTTCCTCTGTAGGTTTTCTGCCCAGTGACCCTCTCCACCATACAGGTGTCAGAGTACTCTTTCAAAATTACCAGTCCAGTAATGTTATTTTTCAGTTTACTTTTCCTTTAGTAACTCTCTATTACCTAATTTCTGAACGTGATTACATAATGAGGCCATATTTTGATATACATTGTTTTTTTTCCTGTTATATTATTTTAAGAAAAATTTTGCAATATGCATGCATTCAAACAATGAAAAGACAGAGAAAACAGTTGAATGAATAGCTTGATGAACCCTTGTGGACTACCACTGCGTTTTAGCAAGTAGCAATGTATGGCTAAACTTGTTTTGTTTATATTTCTGCACATGCCCTGCTCCAGCATCCTTTACTGGATTAATTTACAGCAAACTTCAGGGGTAGGCTGTTTAGTTTTGTTTAAACCAGTCATTTTCTTCTTATCCTTGATTTTTAGGATGAAGGGACTTCAGAGGATTCAAAGACCAGAGTCCATTGGTAAGTTTTAAGCTTCAAAGTAGACTTTTATAATAAAACTCCCACCAGTTTTGAACATTATAAAAGCACTCCATGTAACAAAAAACATTTGTACCTTCTTAATATTTTGAAATAGAAAAAAAGGAATTAAAAAAAGAACTCTGAAAGATTTTTGGTTTGTTTTTTTTTTTAGTGTCAAAAGACAAAGTTTGCTAAGGAATAGATCTAAGAAGGGTAGATTCCATGTAAAAAGTAGTCATCCTAAGCCAGGCAGGCATTAGAGAGACAGTTACAGAGACGACAAGAGGGTAGATGTGGTGAAATCCCAAGAGTGGTGGCTACTGTCCTGGGCAAGGCCTGGGGCAGGCATGAGGTAGAAAAAACTCCTTATTTGGGGGTGGATGGACTTTAAAATAAAGATAACTGTAACATTGTGGTCAGTGATTTTCTGGCAGACTGAGAGATTGTCATGAGAGATTGGAAGGATTTGGAGGGACCTCATTGTGGAGATGAGGACAGAGAGCAGGGTCCCAGTGGAGAAGCAGCCTCCTCGGAGGGCACTAGCCCAGCAAGAATGAGCAGCAGAAGTCAACTTTGGATCAACCCCAAGAATGGGGGGCAGAGAACAGGCCCTGAGCTGACTGGCTATTTGCTGGATGTAGATAGATGAGTAGATAGACGTTAATAATCAGCATTTATACTTGGCTCTGACTCAGACTCATTTTTTTTTTCAGTACTGGATTTCAAGAGTAAAAGCGTTGTTTTTAGGACCTGTCACAAATGATAAAAATTGTGACACTTTCCTACAGAAGATAACTATTTATGCTTTAGTGACTTCTTTGAATTATTTTTTTGTGAGTGTACTTGTAGACCCAATGGAATGGAAGAAATATTTATGTGAAAATATTTTCTAGATCTGCAGTACTTAAGTCTATCATACTTCACATTTCATTCTGAATTACCAGCACTCTATACATTAACAGAATGATGTAGTAAGTTTTGGTATCAAACAATATTCATATTTGTAAGCTATTGAGTACTATAGCTTTCAGCATTTCCTTAGTTATGCCAAGTATAAGTCAAAAATAACAAAGATAAATCATGGCAAAGATTGCATGAGGGCATGTAATAGAACTGTCATAGTCGACCACCTCCTTAAATCAACCTAATTGTCATAGACCGGAGCTGGACCACTCATACTTATCAGTATAGTAGGTATAGTTCCCTGTGTTGACCAGTTTGTTACAGTCCCTTAGCAGGTCAAGTCACAGAAGTTTTACTGTTTCATAATTGCCTTAGGATTTTAGTTATTCTTTAGAGCTTAAGTCTGCCAAGCAGGTGTTTTTAGCTATCATGGATCTCACCTTTCTAGCTTGTAGCTTGTAACTTGTTTATTTTTATATTTTTTTTTTGTTGGGAGCTAAACTTAATTATCTTTAGAGGCTCAGAATAAACTTTATATTTAATTCAGATCAATCATCTAAAATGATGTTGGCTGTTCTTTTAGGTACTTCCATCATGGAATTGAAAAATAAGGAATCTACAATCTCTAGGGATCTCCTTGGAGATCACAGATGCTAGAATTGAGGCATCATTATGTGATTTAATTTTCCATCATTTGCAAGTGTTTTGGAAAAATCCTTCCCCCTCCCCAAGGTAACAATTTCCTTTCGACTTCATCCCAGGCAAATTTCCTAACTTTTCTATCATTTTGTTTCAGGTTAGATCTGCAACTCCAGGGATTACAGCGGTTCTCAACCTGTGGGTTGTGACCCCTTTGTAACAATGAAAATACATCTTGCATATCAGGTATTTACATTACAATTCATAACAGTTGAAAAATTACAGTTATGAAGTAGCAACAAAAATAATTTTATGGTTGGGGGTCACCACAACATGAGGAACTGTGTTAAAGGGTCGCGTAATTAGGAGCATTAGGAAGGTTGAGAAACACTGGATTAGAGGGTAGGTAATGGGGGGTCTAATATGCTATCTCAACTACTCTCTCCCATGCTTTCCTTTCTGTGTGCTTATTCTTCTGCTGTTGTCCTGAGGTGGAAATTAAGGACAAATTATATTTCTTTGCGTGACTTCTAGGGCATGGCGGAAACTCGCTTCACTTGTTGGTCAAACAATTACATTAAGGGGCTGGCTGCTCCTAGGGTATGCAGGACCTTGGATAAATATATTTTTGTGGGGCTCATAACAAGCAATGTGATTAGAAATTTACTATAAAATTCATAGAACTGTGGGAGAACATATTCCATCTGTCTTTTATGAAATAATGTTAATCAATGATTGTGAAGCAATGTGTAATCACTACAATTCTGATTATATTTAACCTTGTACTTGTTTGCTTGCTACATGACTGAGACTGAGATAAAGTAAAACATCACAAGCCATAAATTACATGTGTGGGAAACACGTAACAAAGACGTCTCAAGATATGCAGAGGATAAAGGATGTTCAGGGCTGTAGCAAAAGTTACTGACGTGTGACGCTAGTTAGGTGTGTGAAACTAACAAAGTTGCAGTCTTAGGCACAGTGAAGGATAGGGTAGAAGCATACTGTCAGCAGCAGCCACAGTTGCAACCATATACACAACAAATTAATCACTTAGCAGGGCAGAAATAGCTAAGGTAGATACCAGGCAGACCAATAAATAGTAGGCATCAGACCATGTGTTCCCCACATCAAAATAAAGTACCGTGGAAGAACAGTCACAGCTAGCCAGGTGCAGTGGCTCACATCTGTAATCCTAGCATTCTGGCAGGCCAAGGTGGGTGGATATCCTGAGCTCACAAGTTCAAGACCAGCCTGAGCAAGAGCAAGATCCCAACTCTAAAAAATAGCCAGGCACCAAAACCTGTGGGATACTGTAAAAGCAGTTCTAGGAAGAAACATTATCGCTTTAGATGCCTGCATTCGAAAGACAGAAAGATAGTGCATCAATAAACTCACAAGCCATCTTATGGAATTGGAAAAAGAAGAACAATCTAAGCCTAAACCCAGCAGAAGAAAATACATATCCAAAATTAAATCAGAGATCAATAAAATTAAAAACAAAAAAGTCATTCAGAAAATTAATGAAACAAGGAGTTGGTTTTTTGAAAAAATAAATAAAATAGATAAACCTTTGGCCAGACTAATCAGAAATAGAAAAGTAAAATCTCTAGTCACCTCAATCAGAAATGATAAAGGGGAAATTACAACTGACGCCACAGAGATACAAGAGATCATCTCTGAATTCTACCAGAAACTCTATGCCTAGAAATTTGACAATGTGAAGGAAATGCATCAATATTTGGAATCACACCCTCTCTCTAGACTTAGCCAAGAAGAAATAGTGCTCCTGAACAGACCAATTTCAAGCACTGAGATTACAGAAACAATAAAAAGTCTTCCAACCAAAAAAATGCCCTGGTCTGGATGGCTTCATGCCAGAATTCTATTAAATCTTCAAGGAAGAGCTTATTCCCATACTGCAGAAATAATTCCAAAAAATTGAGGAGGAAGGAATCTTCCCCAACACGTTCTACGAAGCAAACATCACCCTGATACCAAAACCAGGAAAAGACCCAAGTAAAAAGGAGAATTTCAGACCAATTTCACTCATGAATATAGATGCAAAAATTCTCAACAAAATCCTAGCCAATAGATTACAGCTTATCATTAAAAAA
>CAUYON010004935.1:0-32397 GCA_963573935.1 Arctocebus calabarensis | reverse complement strand
TAGAATGTAGTGGGTAGTATTCCTACTTTTTGTATATTTTGGAAGAGGTTTAGTAATACAGGTACTAGTTCCTCTTTAAAGGTTTTGTAGAATTCTGATGTGAAGCCATCTGGTCCCGGGATTTTCTTTTTTACAGAGATTTTGTATTGTTGATGCTATTTCAGAACTTTATATAGGCCTGGTTAACATTTCCACTTGGTTCTGTCTGAGTCTTTGTAGGTGGTGTGCTTCCAAGTATTGGTAAATTTCCTTCAGATTTTCATATTTCTGAGAGTACAGTTTCTTGTAGTATTCATTGAGGATTTTTTGGATTTCTGAGGGGTCTGTTGTTATTTCGTCTTTTCCATTTCTGATTGAAGAAATTAGAGATTTTACTCTGTTTTTCCTGGTTAAGTTAGCCAAAGGTTTATCTATCTTATTGACCTTTTCAAAAAACCAACTTTTTGATTTATTGATCTGTTCTATAATTCGTTTGTTTTTAATTTTGTTTAATTTTGCTCTAATTTTGGTTATTTCTTTTCTTTTGCTGGGTTTAGGATTGGAAAGTTGTTTCTTCTCCAGTTGCTTGAGATGTCCCATTAAGTTGTTAACTTCCTCCATTTCTTTTTTCTTGAGGAAGGCTTGCAATGCTATAAGTTTCCCTCTTAGGACTGCCTTTGCTGTATCCCACAGGTACTGATAATTCGTGTCTTCATTGTCATTTTGTTCCAAAAATCTGGTAATTTCCTTCTTAAGCTCGTCTATGACCCATCTATTCTTCAGCATAAGATTATTTAGCTTCCATGTTTTTGTATGAGTTTGCAGATTCCTGTTATTTTTGAGTTCAAATTTTATTCAATGGTAGTCCAAGAAGCTGCAAGGAATAATTTCTATTCTTTTAAATTTCTGAGGTTAGACTTGTGACCTAAGATGGGATCAATTTTGGAGTATGTTCCATGGGCTGATGAGAAGAATGTGTATTCAATTTTATTAGGATGAAATGTTCTGTAGATGTCTGTTAAATCCAGTTCTTGAATGGTTAAGTTTAAATCTAAAATTTCCTTACTTAGCTTCTTTTTGGAGGATCTATCCAACACTGCTAAAGCAGTATTAAAACCTCCAACTACTATGGAGCTGGAGGAAATCAAGTTACTCATGTCTACTAGAGTTTTTCTTATAAATTGAGGCACATTCTGGGTGGGTGCATAAATATTAATAATTGAAATCTCATCATATTGAGTAGTACCTTTAACAAATATGAAATATTCATCTTTATCCTTCTTTACTTTGGTTGGTTTAAAGCCTATTGTATCTGCAAAAAAGATTGTGACACCTGCTTTCTTCCATTTTCCATTTCCCTATAATATAGATGACCATCCCTTCACCTTGAGTCTAAATTTATCTTTTAAGATAAGATGAGATTATTGTATGAAGCAGATATCTGGCCTGAGTTTTTGTATCCAGTCAGTCAAACTATGCCTCTTTAGAGGACAATTTAAACCATTCACATTAATTGATGCCAATGATAAATCTTTAGAAAGTCCAGTGTACATTTTTAATCCTTTCACCACTGTGGTAGATAAAATTTGATGAAAAGTTTCTAGGTGAGTTTACTTTTGTGGTGGAGGTTTGCGCTGGTCATTGTGGAGGATCGGTCTGAGAATATCCTGGAGACTTGGTTTAGTTATAGCAAATTTCTTCAACATGTGGATGTCATTAAAGTATTTAATTTCTCCATCATAAAGGAAACTCAGTTTAGCTGGGTACAGGATCCTGGGTTGAAATTTCTTTGGTTTTAGAAGATTAAAAGTCAATGACCATTCTCTTCTAGCTTGAAAGGTTTGATCAGAGATATCTGCAGTTATTTTAATATTCTTCCCCTTGTAGGTAGTGGATTTCTTACGTCTGGCTACTTTCAGAATTTCCTCCATCATATTAACTTTAGTGGACTTAATCATGATGTGTCTGGGGGATGTCTTATTCAGGTTGGGTCATGCTGGGGTTCTGAAACTGTCTGCTATCTGAATTTCAGAATCTCTGGGCATGTCTGGAAAGTCCTCTTTCATAATCTCATAAAGAAGAGTCTCTGTGTCTTGTGATGCCACCCACTTCATTGTTTTCAGGTATCCCTATAACGTGAACATTGGTTTTCTTTGAGTTATCCCAGAGCTGTCTGAGAGAATGATCCATTTTTGCCTTCCATTTCTCTTCTTTGAAAGTTTGGGAGAGTTTGAAAGCTTTGTCTTCCATGTCAGAAATCCTTTCTTCATCGCTCCATTGCTCCCTTGTTCCATTCTGTTACTGAGGGATTCTACTATATTTCTCAGATCTTTGAGGGCTGCAACTTCTTGTCTCAATGTGTCAAAATCTTTGGTCATTTTGTCTTTGAATTCATTGAATTCTTGCGACATCTTTTGGGTCATCTTTTGGATTACTACTTGAATTTCGAATCCCATCTTTTCGTCCTTTCCACTGATCTTATTTGCTATCTGGTCTCTGAATTCGATTTCTGATGTCTCAGCCATTTGCTTATGCAAGGGATCTTGTGCTGTATCTACCTTGTAGTTCCTTGGAAGGGTTGATCTACTCTGATTATTCATATTGCCAGAGTTTTTCTGTTGATTCCACTTCATGATTATTTTTCACTGTTTCCTCTGACCGTCCTCAGAGTTGGGGAGGTGTATCTCCCTGATCAGCCCTGGCAGGATTACTCTGTTTTTGTTGGATCTTTGTAGGGAGTGACCCTGTGTAGCTCCTCTGGGACTGCCCCACTCTGGCAGTTCTGGCTGCAGGAGCAGCTCCGGAGTGTGACACGCCCAGATCAAGCAGCAGGGTGTGGGATGGGGCACCTGGTGGCATTTGCTGAGGGAGTCCATGCCTCTAGCAGTCTCTTCCTGGGAGGAGGTTTCTGGAGGGATGTCACGGGTTGCACAGCCTCCTGAGTCCCTGGCCAGACAAGTGGGGCTGGTGTGGAGGCAGAGAGGGTAGGGGAGGAGGCGGGTTGTCTTGCTCCTGTAGTTCCTGGCCTGGGCAAGCAGGTGGAGGCCTGGAAGTTTCCTGGCTGGTGTGGGCGGCAGCTGGAGGCCCAGCACAGGGGACCCAGTGGAGCCCCTGGCCACAGCAGGCCTGGTGGCCAGTCGAGGCCCCATGGAGTCTCTGGCTGCTGCAAGCAGTGTTCTGAGTCCCAGAGGGCTAGGATCAGAGCTGTACAGGGGTCATGGCAGGTGTCAGGCTGAGGCAGGGCGGGGCACAGATCGGCACTTCCTGGGAGTCCCCATGGACTTTCCTGGCCGCTACTGGCAGCTGGCCACCAATCGGGGTGCCTGGGAGTCCCAGGAGACTTCCTCCAGGCCAAGGCCCAGTGGGGTGCCAATTGGGGCAGCGCAGTGGTCCTGGGGGTGTGGAGTTCCTGGCTGTTGTGTTTGGCGGGCCTGGGGCAATGATTGGATTAGGGTGGGGGTCTCAGTGGGTGGCAGGTCAAGACCAGGTGGGAGTCCTGGTGGACTTCCTGGCTGCTGCTGGTGTTGGGCCAATGCCAGGCCGGGTGCCAATAGAGGCCTCACGGGGAGTCCCAGTGGAGTTCCTGACCGCTACTAGAGGTGGGCCAAGGCCCAGCGGGGTGCCAATCTGTGTCACAAGGGGGACCCCAGTAGAGTGGAGTTCCTGGCCGCTGTGGGTGGTGGGCCTGCGTCACAGATCAGAGCTGGGTGGGGATCTCAGTAGGCAGCAGGCTGAGGCCCAGCGTGGCACAGATTGGCATCATGCAGAAGTCCCTGTGGACTTCCTGGCTGCTGCTGGCTGCGGGCTAAGTCCAGGCAGTATGCAAATCAGGGCACATGGGATTCCTGGCAGAGTTCCTAGCTGCTGCCGGTGGCGGGCTGAGCCCAGTGGGACACGGATCAGAGCCGCACAGGGGTCCCGGCAGCATCTCAGGCCTGGGGGCTGGTGGGGGATCAGTGGGATCTCAGAGTTTCTTACCTGGCGGGCCACCTTGTCCAGCAGATAGGGAGGGTGGGCACTGCTCAAGTCCTCCTCCCTCAGTTTTAGCAGAGGTCAGGCTTCTGGTGTGTCAGGTAAGGGGGGAAGTGTGTCCTGGAAGTTCAGAATGGCAGAAAACTTTAGTTCAGTTTTTCTGCCTGAAGCTTGGTTTTTGGAAGTTGCGGCTTGCCTCAGAGGTGACCAGCAGTTATTACTTTTCTGTCTCTCAGCTGGGCTTCCAGTCTTCAGCTCATTTGGGCAGTTTCTGGAGGTTATCTTTCCTTTTGGACAGGAGCCTCTGTGGGAAGCTGCTTCCAGTCGGCCATCTTGCCCCTCCCCAGTCTTAGCTTTGTATTTAAACAAACAAATGTCATCTTAAAAATGAAGCAAGAAAAATTAAAATATTTATAGCCAGGTGCACACACACACACACATGCACGGAATGGAAAATCAATTATCACATGAACTCACTATTAATTTGGAACTGACCTATCAACATTTACATTCATATATAGAAATAACACTCCTTGAAAATCAAGCATGTAAGTGGTGGGATGGAGGGAAAGGGTAATTTCACACATAATGGATACAATGCATACTATCTGGGTGAAGAGTACACTTATAACTTTGACCCAAACTGTACAAAAGCGATTTATGTAATCAAAATATTTGTACCCCTATAATATTCTGAAAAAAATTCGGCAAAGCTAAAACAGCTAAAATTGAATGATAAGATAAACAATGGGTATAATTATTAATTAAATTGCTAACAAAATCACACACACACAGAGAATTAATCCAAGTAACATGGGATATATACCACTCTGACCATATATCCTCAGTGGGTGATATTCTAAAGACAAAAAGTATCATAAAATCATTAGCAATTTTACTTAATAAACTTATTGTTATAATACGCAGTGTTAATTATACAATTAACTTGTATAAATTGTATAATTGGGCAAATAAGCAAATAAATGGATATTTAGGGGAAAACAAGCTTCTAACTATGAGAAAGGAAAATATAAATATGGAACAGATAAAGAAGAAAAACCCTCTGCTATTAGATTGGACTTGGAAATACCAGTATAAATTCATGAATTAAAGCTCTGTCCTAACTCTAATCCTAGAGATGTAGGAGCAATAAAAACATCTAGTGCCCAAGTCTTGGTCTCCAAAGGTTATTCTTCACTGAAAAGAAGCATGACTCCTTGACTGATTCCAGGTTTGAGGAAGGATAGTATAAGCTGAGCTAGGAGTATCTTGAGCTAGAATGCAAGAAAGTACTCAAATACTGAAGGAGATACGTCAAGAGGACTTGAGAATCAGCTTGAAGAGGAATTGTTGGGTCATTTTTGAAAGAATTTGACCAATAAAAATAAGGATAGCAGTGAATTGAAACACGGTGTCTAAAAAAATGAGTGTAAAGCTATGTTAACAAGGTGGAGTAGGGATGTAAATTCTCCTCTACAGAAAATTCTATCTAATAAAAACAATGATAAAATTTTTAAACCAATATTTTATAAACACCATGGCAATAATTGCTTCAATCAAGAATCATCAATAAGAAAAAGCTTGAGGAAGAAGACATTCATATAGTCTAAAATTATCACTGGACAATTTACTTTTTAATTACAAAGGAGGAAGATACCTCTATAAGAGAAGTCTACTGCGCACGTTAATCAGGTGATATAAATTGAAATTCGCAATAGTCAGACAAAATTACTTGGTTATGTGATATACTAAGGAGGATAAAAAGTCATTTATATGGTATTTCTGTCACACATCTTTAACCTAAATTCAGTCATGAAGAAATAATCATACTAGTCCAAATTGGTAGATGGTATGTAAAACAGCTGGCTTGGACTCCTCTGAGGTGTTAATTTCGTGAAAAATTAAAAGGGAATGTGGCTGAAGAGCTACTCTAGATTAAAGAGGTTAAATATGTATGAAAAATAACTGCAGTTCATAGCCTTACTTGGACCCTGCATTAGGAAATAAAGATCTATAAAACATTGCTGGTGCAATTGAAGAAACATAAGTATGGATTGTATGTTAGATAACCAGTATCACATCAGTGTTCAAGTTTTAAGTGTGATTATTGTATTGTGGTATGTGGGAGAATGCCTTTGTTTTAGAATTTACATGGTAAAGTATCTTGGAGTGAAATGCTATGAAATACAGTATTCAATTTACAAAGTACTAAAACATATGGGGAGAGAGACACAAGAAGAGAGGGGGAAGAGTAAAGGGATGAGGAAGAGGATTCACAGATATAGAATCATTATAGTAATAATTGGTGATGACAGGTAAAGTTTATGCGGTAGTTCATTATATTACCCTTACAACTTTTGTGTAGGTTCAAAATTTTTCAAAATAAAGACTTGAGTAAAGAAAATATAGTTAGAAATTGCATATATTCTATTGATAGCCTCACTACCAGATGGAGTGTTACAATGAAAGCAAGTCTTAGGCTGCATTCTACCACATTTACAAATATTAACGATGGGAAAAAAATATCATACTTCCTGTCTTCTATGTTCTTTGAAAGTCCTAATCATCTATTTCCTTAGACAATAGGTACTTTGCACGAAAAGTTTTACTTGGAAATGGATGCACATTCTGATGGCAGGATCAACAAGTCTTTTTATCACACCAGACAACAGATTCCTACAATAAGTATGGGGACTGTGAGTGGATGGTTGTGATAAGTTCAAACCATGTCTTAGATTTAGGGAATTTCTTTTAAGTTGATAGTTGTCTGAGCTTGCTAGGTCCTCATACACGTGGAGGTTAACATACAACTTTCTAACCAATCAGAAAATTTGAGGCATGCTAATTTCACTAATGAAAAATTATTTCATATACTAAAGAATTTTATTTTGTATATTTACATAGAAATATTTGAAGAACTTGAAGCAACTACCCACCATAGGAATATGGGTCCCTGAATAAAAGAAATTCTTTGTTAACTAACTGTACCCGACTTATAAACTAATGTTGACCACACTTATGTCTTCACCACATTGTATACATCAAAGTGCTTAAAATTACTGACAAATGTAAGTTCAATGTCATTTTTTTCTTCAAATAATCGTGTTGCCTTTGTTAGATATCATATTTTCTGACCTTGGTTGTTCATTTGTTCATGAATTCACTTATTGATTCATAATTTATGAATTCCCTCATTCAATATTTAACACATATTTATTGAGTGTTTATTATGTACTATGTGTTAAAAGGATAAAAATGGGGATGATACAATAGTGCTTGCCATCAAGCTAATGGCAGATTGAGGTGTGTAATGTTTAAGTCCTAGATAGAAAGAGTCAGGGAATGTTTCACAGAAAATAGGACATCTCCTCTGGTTCTTCAAGGTTAGGAAGATAGTAAGGTGAAGAAAAGCACACCAGGAATAGGAAACATGATGCCTAAAGGCGCATTGACCAAATACAGGGTGGGACATTTCAAAAAATGGTGGCTAGTTTGAGGTGGTTAGAATAATTGCTGCCTGAAACAGTAGGTTAGAAAAATCAGTTGGGATGAAATTGTGATGTCCAAATTTGTGTCATTTTAAATTATTTAGATTTGATGGCATCTTCAACCAAATATTTTGCGAACTTGCCCGTTTAGAAGAATCACGTAAAATGTTTTGAAAATGCTGATTTCTGTGCACTGTCCCTCAAAATTATGCCTAGAAATCAGGAATGACTCTAGGCAAGTAATTTTAATAGGTTCCCCACACAAGGGAAGCCTCAAAATAGGACGAGTTTGGAAAGTAACATTTTATACAAATTTTATCACATTTTTTTTCTGCTTGATATTCTGAAATTTCACAGGACTCTTACTTCAGAAACATACAGAAGTCGCCTGACTCTTATTTATTTGTTTATATTTAATCCCCGCCACCTATCCTCATTCTCTCACACCTCCCTTTCCCTCCACATTATTACTATGGAGATTTTTTACATGGAAACAGCCATTTGACAAAGTCTAGGGCCTTTTTTCTTCCTGTGATATCACTGGTTTGAGCGTGATGTGAGAACTTAGGAATTAAGTTCTGGAGCTGAGTGAGCAAGTGGGGCAGGGTGGGGGTGGGCAGAGCTGGGCGGGGCGAGGTGGGGCGGGGCTGCAGGTGGAACCCTCTCCAACACGTGTGTCCACTGCCATCTTTTCTCTCCACAATCTCACTTGCTTGGGGTACCTCACCTAGAAGTTGTTTTCAAGCAACAAACAATCTGCGTCAATGGCACACGCATAATGGTATGGGAAGGAGAAGTCTTTGTTGTATCAACCCAAGGTGGCACCAGCCTCCTGGCAGTGGAAGCACTTCCTCTCTCTGGCTGTTTCCAACGTGTACTGCAGAGCCTGCCACAAACCAGGTAGATTCCATTGGCCCAGAGAATACAACCCTCATGGACCCAAAATTCATTGCTGTCAAGCAGTAGTTCAGGGATTTGTAACTCCAGCTCAGAGCCACCTTCTAAAGTGGCGGGCATAGAGGGATTT
Source organism: Arctocebus calabarensis (assembly GCA_963573935.1). Classification (NCBI taxonomy): domain Eukaryota; kingdom Metazoa; phylum Chordata; class Mammalia; order Primates; family Lorisidae; genus Arctocebus; species Arctocebus calabarensis. The sequence goes on along the minus strand of CAUYON010004935.1, from coordinate 23,931 downwards.
GAGTCCAAAGCAGTCTTTTTGCTGCTGCCTTTAGTGGCTGCTTTCCAACAAGGAAACCACTAGGACAGGACCAGGGGCCTCCGCCACAGTATTCTGAGAAGTGGAGCTTCTTAAACCTGGGGTACGTGGCCAGGCTTCTCTGCACTTTCTGATGCTGCTGCACCTCTTCTTCCTCACCGTCTATCTTGGAGCCATTCCTTAGAAGCACTTCTATGCTGTACCTTCCCTTTGCTCTGCGTTTCCAAGGCTCTCTTAGGAGGCAGATTCTTCCAAAGAATGGCTGCATACTCTTGGGGGGAAAGGGTGCAAAAGGTCACCCATATTTCAGTAACTGGCCCACTTGCCACACAGATGGCAAACCAGGTGCCCCATAACGGAACACTCTGTCCCAATAGGTCCCTGCAGCATGAAGTATGAAGCTGGGTGTGCCTTGCTTTCACTGCTGCCGAGTGGAGGGGTAAGTGACCTCTGACCCTTCTGACCGCTTACCAGTTTGGTTTGTTCTTCTTCCACACTGATGACTGTACAAATGGCTTCCAGTTCACACTTATTTTGGAGAAAAGACATGTTCTTGGTATCAGTTTTATCCAGTGGCCGGGTGGTTCTTGGGGTTCTACAACGGAAACAGTTTGTTTGGTTTTTATCTTCCTGGGCTGTGCCCCAGGCTTTTTTCTCTCCCTCCTTTGCCTGTTCCCCCTCCTTTGGCTTTGGCTCTCCATTTGCAGAACCTAATAGTATCTGAGGGGGTGGAGGGTGCAGGGCTTGGCTGCTGTTGTTTCTTCTAATTATTTTCATCACCAATGGGTCTACCCTTCTTTCCTGATGAGAAATATCCCTTTGGGGTAAAACCCTCTTATTTGGGCAAAATTGTAACTGTCTCGTTCTCTTTCTCTTCAGCCTTGGGGTTTACCTCAGGGGACATTATGCCCACTGGAGCTACTTTCTACAAGTTAGGGAAGATTAAAAGTGCTATTCCATCCAGGAAACCATCTGATCTCCCTTGGTAACTGGCCACTTTTTGTGAGGTTGCAGATGTCATGACACCAGGGGGTTCTTTTCCAGTATGAACTGTGTCTCTGTCTTTACTTTGTCATCCCAACCGCTATGCCACTCTTCTGAAGACCTTGGAAGAGGTTTCTTAAAGTTCATTTTCTGGCATCCTGGTTTGTTGGACTGACTAGGTCAGATACTACCTCTCCTTTTCTCTTCTACATCTCAGCATCCTAAACAGCAATACTCCCCCATTCTCTTCAAAGGCAGGATGTTGTCAAGTGTAACTATGTCCCCCCTAGCCTCTGCACTGTTGGAGGATGCGCTCTTCCTAATATTTAGGGACGTAATCTTCTGAACAATAGCTTCCAATTTCAACTCCCATCCTTTCGGCAGGGACAGTATTTTGATTCTAGCAGGGCTTGTGAGGGTAACAGCAGGGAAGTTTCTATTATTTGGACTTTGAATGTCCTTGGGGGACTATCTGTTAGAGGTAGACTTGATATCTTGACTGAGAGAGAGGTGAACATAAGAATTGAATGCTTTCTCACTGCCTTCTTCTGATGGTTGAAGGAGGCACCCCGTATCTTCAGGGTTAGTGTTCTTTACATCTTGTGACTGGACTGTCTATCTCTCTCTCTTTTTATTTTATTTATTTATTTATATATTTTTTTGAGACAGGGTCTTACTGTGTTACTATGTTGCCCTCGGTAGAGTGCTGTGTCATCACAGCTCACAGCAATCTCAAACTTTTGCACTTAGGTGATTCTCTTTGCCTCAGCCTCCCAAGTAGCTGGGACTATAGGCACCCACCTCAATGCATGGCTACTTTGTTGTTGTTGTTTGGCAGACTCCGGCCAGGTTTGAAACCACCAGAGCTGCTGTTCAAATCCAGCCTGGGCCTGCCAAACAACAATGACAACTACAACCACAAAATAGCTGTGCAATGTGGCAGGCGCTTATAGTCCTAGCTACTTGGGAGGCTGAGGTAAGAGAATAGCTTTAGATCTAGAGTTTCAGGTTGCTGTGAGCTATGATGCCATAGCATTGTATCCAGAGTGACAGTTTGAGACTCCGTCTCAAAAAAAAAAAAAAAAAGTCTCACACTGGCCCCTGGATTATGCACACAGCAGAAAGATTCAAATAACACTGCTAAAGCTTTGGAAACTGAACTTGCGTTGGAAGCATAGCCAAATGAAGGCAAGTTGAAACATGTTGCCTGTACCTAATTGGTTCAATAGTTTAAAAAATCTTCATAGGATTTGTTTAAAGACCCCAAATCTTATAATATTAAAAATGTCCAAGAGATAATCCAAAAAGTACTAAATACACAAAGACTAGGAAAATCTGACAAATTCTCAAGGGAAAACATCACAGACATCAGCTCAGTCACTGCCAAAATGCTATAACTATTCAGCAAATACTTTACAGCAGCTATGAAGTAAGTGAAAATATTCTTAAAAGGGAGGGAAAGACAGAAAATCTCTGGAGACAAATATAAGGCAAAATAAATATACATATATATGGATTATTTGATATATATACAAATATCAAATGTTACTTTTATTACTGAGCAATACAATAAGAGAAAAATTTCACCAAACAAGATCTATAGAAAATGCCATAAATAAATAACTGTGGATCCCTTGTAATGTTGGAATAAAGATTTCTGAAAAAAAGGCTCCTTTACAAAAGCAATGAAAACACAGACAAAAATTGTCAAAATTCAATTTTTCAGAATTGTGCAAATTAATAAAGGTTTACATCAATCCAGTGTGGGAAGATCTTGGCAAGAGTGATAAATGCTGTAGCACTTTAACATGAGCTTTTCCAATTTTTCTATACCCAGTTCTTTGGTAGCCTTGAAAACTAACAGCCCTGCAATTATGGTAACTATAAAAATCGGCAGCCTAGAAATCACTGGAGTGACAGTATTGGGTTTGGAGCTCTCCAACAGGCCTCATTACTAGAAAACTATTATTATTTGACCTGTGTGGTAGCTTCCTAGGGCTCCCACTCACAGGAGTTTCATTTATGTTACCTGATTCAAATATTTCTCAATGCTAATAGCCCTTTCCCTGGGAGCATATGTTGAAAACAATCAGATGCAATTGTTTCACATCATAGCTGCCTGGCAGGGTGATAATCATTAGGGCAAACAAGAGATTTTAAAAAAAAAACTTAAAAGGAAAACATGGGGAATGAGATGGCCATAAGGGGCTTTGTAGAGTTCCTTAGTATTCTTGAGACTCTATTAGATAGTGCACATACGCTGAGCTGTGGAAGTGCCCAAGGAAAACCCAAAAAGGCCAAATCTATCTCCTGTGACTGACCCTGGGGCTATTTGCAAACACTAAGTGAAAGTTAAGGGAGAATGGTAAAATACCTGCCTGGAAATTAGAAAGGTGCCCCAACACACATGCACAGAGCCACTTAGCAAACAGTGGGAGATATATTAGTTCTAACCATTGAAGAAAATCTCTATCCAGTCACTAAATAACCATAAAGCTAACCAAGCAGAGATTTCAGTAGCCACATATTGCAAAAACAGAGACTTTACTGGGTTAGTCTAGGAAAGTCACCACCCCAAAACACAATAACAAAGCTAAAAACAAACATTAAAAACAACAAGCCCTGGGAGGGAGGGATGTGATTTATAGAATTGCTACATTATATTATTTAACACATGCAGTGTTCAACAATAAAAATAATTACAAGACCTGCAAAGAATAGAAAAATAAGGCTCAGAAGCAGGGGGAAAAACACAATACACATAAATTGTCTCTGGAGAGGTCAGATGTTTTACTTACTAGGCAAAAAATTTTAATCAGCTTTAAATATGTTCAAAGAAATAAATGGCATAATTTGTAAAGAATTAAAGAGGTCCATCAGAAAGGTGACTGAAAAAAGAGAATATCTTTTTTTTTTTGAGACAGAGCCTCAAGCTGTCACCCTGGAGAGAGTGCTGTGGCATCACAGCTCACAGCAACCTCCAATTCCTGGGCTCAAGTGAGTCTCTTGCCTCTGCCTTCCAAGTAGCTGGGACTATAGGTGCCCACCACAATGCCCAGCCATTTTTTGGTTGCAGCCATCATTGTTGTTTGGCAGGCCCAGGCTGGATTCGAACCCACCAGCTCAGGTGTACATGGCTGGCTCCTTAGCCCGTTGAGCCACAGGTGCCGAGCCAAAAAAAGAGAATATCAATAAAGAGATACAAATTACAAAAAAAGAACCAAATAGAAATTATGACTTAAAATTACAATAACTGAAATGAAAAATACAGTACGGGGCTTAACATTAAATTAAGCTTGTAGAACAATCAGTGAACTGATGGATCAATTCAAGATGGATCAATTGAGATTATCTGCACAGGAGAGAGGAAAAATAAAAGATGAAGAAAAATGAACAGAGAACTGTGGCTCACGACTAGGCACAATGGGAATAAAGGAAATAAATGATAGGAAGAAAAAATATTTCAAGGTCCCAAATTTATCAGATTTGATGGAGATCATTAATCTGTGCAACCAAGAAACTCAATAAACTAAAAGTATATACGCATATACATGAATTTTTTCACCAGGAAGGTGTGTTGGACTTTGTCAAACGATTTTTCTACTTTTATTGACATGATCATGTGGAGTTTTTTTCCTTAAAAAATATGGCAAGATGATTAATTTTTCACATGTTAAATCAAATGAGCATTTCTAAGATAAATTTCAGTTGCTCATGGACTCTCAATGTTCTTACCAAGATTTAGTAGATTTTTTAAATCAATGAGTTCTTTTTTGTTATTGTTGTTCACTTTTTATATGATCATAATACTATTTCAGTAGACTTTGCATGGTTATTTTTTAAAAAGTAATTTTTAAAAATTATGAATGTTTTGATGTGAAGGCAGACTGTGCAGCTCCTTATACACCACTTTGTCTCAAATGATTTGGACAAAGGGCCAAAGTAATTCAATGGAGAAAGGATGACCTTGTTTACAAAGGGTATATGTATTGAACATCCATATACTAAAAAAAGATAACCTCCATCTATAATTTATAGATTATAAACATTAACTGAAAATGAATCATATATATAAATGTAAAACATAAAACTGTGAAACTTTTAAAAGACTGTAGAAGAAAATCTTTATGAATTTGGCATAATTTGGCATAATCTGTTAGAGTTCTTAAATATGATAGCAAAAGCGTGATCCATTATAAAATGATAAATTAGGCTTTGTCAAATTAACTGTTTTTCTTTGTAAAAAAAAAAATTAAGAGATTGAAAAGACAAGCAAGCACCTGGAAATATTTAGAAATCTCACATCCGACAAGTGACTTTTATCTTGAATATATAAGGAATTCTCAACACTCAATAATCAGAAAGCAAACAAACTAATGAAACAATGTGAGGATAATTTGGACAGATATTTCACTAAGTAAAGATTTTGACAGATATTTCACTAAGTAAGCTATATTGATGGGCAAATAAGCACATAAAAAGGTGTTCAACCTAATTAGTCATCAAGGAAATGCAAATTAAATCCAAAATGTGATATTGCTATCCACTTACCAAGATGGGGGAAAAAAAAAAACCTCAAGAGCACAACCTCTTATAGCACAAGAATATGGGGAAAGGAGCAATAGAGGGGAGGGGTGGGGGAAGGTTGAGGTGGAGGGAAGGTAATTGGTGGGCCCACGTCTATGGTGCATCTTAGAAGGGTACAGGTGAAACTTACTAAATGCAGAATACAAATGTCTTCATACAATAACTAAGATAATGCCATGGAGACTATGTTAAACAGTTTGATGAAAATATTTCAGATTGTGTATGAAACTAGCACATTGTATCCCTTGATTGCACTAATGTACACAGCTGTGATTTAATTTTTAAAAAGCCCTCAAAATATACTTAATGCTTGTGAGAATTTAGGAGCAACTGGAAGACATTGCTGGTAGGAATCTGGAAATAGGACAGTCACTCTGAAAAGCAATTTCTTATAAAATTTAATGCACAATTGCAAAATGGCACAGAAATCCTACTCTTACGTATTCCCTTAAAAAAATACTTACATTTACACAAAAAATTTGACCAGGTGTTGATGAGAATGTGAAGATTTAGAAACTGTTATACACTGATGGGAGGAATACAAATGGGGGCAGTCACCTTGGAAAACTAAGACAGTTTCTCAAAAATAGTTAAAGAAATATCATTTTACCCAGCAACCCATTCCTAGGTATATAACCAAGAAAAATGAAAATATGGCTATACAAATTTCTGTTAAGAAATAAACAGAATGGAGAAACAAATGGCAGTAGAGCAATTAAAAGGTTTAAGTATTAATCTATGAGACAGCATAGATGAATCTCAACGACATTAGGTGAATGAGAGAAGCCAATTTCAAAGGGTTATATACTTTGTATGAATCCATTTATGACATACTTTGTATAAATCCATAATGACATTTTTGATAAAGCAAAACGATAGGGACAGAAAGCAGATCAATGATTCCTAGGGTTTAAAAATGAGGAAAGGCTTTGACTACAAAGGAGCAGCATGAGGGAATTTTTTTAGATGATGGATCTGTCTTGTACAATAATTGTTATGATGATTACAGAATACCTTCTCGTGTTGAACTCAGAACCACACAAGAAAAAGTTAGTTTTACAGTACCCTAATACAAATTATTTTTAAATGGTTGAAGCAACAATTATCAATTCTAACTGGTGTTAATTTTAACAGTATTAAGTACATCGGAGGCCAAAATTCTATAAATATGAATTATACTAATTGATATTTAATACAACTTACTGCTACAACAAAGCTAATAATGTTTCATTATTACTACAACTTACTGCTACAACAAAGCTAATAATGTTTCATTACATTGAAGTAGTATACATTAAACATACAAACATTTTTCTATAATTGTACATGATCCCAGGGGCATTCTTTCAGATAGTAACCTTGCTTCGTATTTTCTTGTTCTTATTCAGTTAAGTAGAAGTTGAAGATCTTCCCACTGATACCTAACATCAAGGCTTCCATAAGCAGTCATGCCCTACTTTAAACAAAAGTGATATGGAAAAGTATCACCAGCACCTTAGTAATATGAACTTTAACTTAACGAAATAATTTTTTAAAGCAAAATCAGTGAAAAATACCCAGCCTCCACAGAAGAATGTCTAGAGAAGTTTCAAAGTAGGGAGGCAACCTTCTAATTTTAGGGAAGTGATTCTCAAGAGGGAAGAACTGAAGGAGCAGGAAAAGATGGATGGGAGGGGAGGACAGATTAGAATCTTGGGGCTGGAGATATGTTCACTTTGAAAACACAAAGCAAGTTCTAAATTATCTTTGTTTCATTTTAAATTTGGAATGTTCAAATAAAATTAAGTATAAGTATGAGATAGGGTATACTTCTGGTAAACAGACTTAGCTCCGTATCTCTTGTTCTGAACAGTAGTTAAAAAAAAACAAAGGTCAGCCCCATGTCCCTGAAGAATCCAGCATCCTCAAGGCAGCAACAAAGATGTAGTCAGTGTATGTACTCTGTTTTCTTTAACATACTTAACAGGTTTATTTTTTTTAATTATCAACAAGAAATATGGAAAGAAACAAAATTTTCATTGGTACATTTAAACTACAAGTTCAGTTAAATAGAAATTAGTTTAGTTAATTCTTAACGGAGTTTTAACCCTGATAATATGAATGTTTGTAAGTTTTTCTTAGGCTAATATGATGTTTAGTGACACTCAACATTATACTGTAACAGAACCAAGGTGGTGGTGCAGTGGGGAGGCATGTGCTGGCTGTAAAATGCAGATCTCAGACCTTGCCTAATTAATTCTGATTTTCATTTTTGAGATATGGGTCTGTGATGAGGGTTCAGGAAATTGGTAGTATAAAAAAATGCTCCTCTATGATTCTGATGTAGATGGTCAGCAGATCACAATTTAGGAAACACACATTTATAGAGTAGTTGATCATTTTAGAATATGATTTTTATTTATAGCACATTTTTACAAGATTCCTTTAAAGAACAAACCTCCTTCTGAAATTTCAATATACTTTTATGTATAGCTCCTAGATACAAATGCTTTTTCTCCCACAAATAAAAGATCCAATTTTCAGTACCACTTTTGAGGTTGTATGAATGTTATTTTGTGTCCATTGATACTAACTGTGACTTTGGAATTCTTAAGAAGATATAAGCCTACCTCTGTCATAGCAAAATCCTATTGATATAATTACTCTACTGTGGTCATGTTAATCTGTGTTCTAGCAATCTCACTTTAATATCAATTCTTCTTTGTTGTTTTATAATTATAAACACTTTTTCTATAATAAATTAATTAGTTGTTTAATGAAAACAATAAAGTGACAGCACGCATAAGTTCTGTCAAAAAACAAAATTTCAACAGATTTAGCTGAAAAGTCTATTTGGCTTTTTTTTTTAATTGTAATTCTAGAATCAGGCAACACTTCATGCAATAAAATGAGAGTTCCATTGAGCTGAGCAGAGGAGGTTGGCTTTAGGGGCAGAACAGGGCTAAAGAAAACAGAACCAGACAATAAAGAGTAGATTGGTTGTTTCAAAGTTATTTTCTTTATAGGGCTAATAAAAAAGGGTTTTCTTTTTATGCTAACTCAGATTAACTGAAATCTCCTGAGTGTTTTGTTTTGTTTTTTTTTAAATCGGCCCATTTTCAAAGTTCAGTTTAATTACCTAACACTTAGCACAAGACACTCCATTTTAGTTAGGTCTGGTCTGCTGGGCCTAGTGCAAAACAATGGTTTCCCATAAACTTTGTTTAACAGGTCTGTCTTGACACTACACTAGTTGTATTACATCAGTTAATTCACCTATCTTTTCTAATCACCAGTTTTCATATATTTGTACTTACAGATGGATGTTTGATATATTTTCCATGTCTAAAATTCTGCTTCTTTGATTGTTTTGGAAAAAGGTAATCTACCCCTTAAACATTTTATTCAAGATATTATTGAAAAACTATACACAAAGTACAGTACTATTTAGGAAACTGTTCTCTTTTAACTCGTTGAAATAATAATATGTAGTCTGAAATAGCCAAAGTAAAATAATAATTAACATGCTATAAATCTTATAAAATCTTATAAAATTGTATATATACTATATATACACTTATATAGTAGTCACATTACCCCCATCTTATAAAACTTACATGTTAGCCAGAATGAATTTTTTAAGTACCAACCAAATGAGAAATAATACTATAATGGTATAAGTCTACTGCAATGATGAACCATTTATTAACTTTCGTTACAATAAACAAAAATTTCTTCTGTTGTCAACAAAACTCATCCAACACAGGACTTGATATGTGGGATTAGAGCTATCAATCATGCCTCCAGGAAATTATTATGACCTTATAATACGGTCTGGTTAGACTGTTCCCTGAAGATATTGCCCCAAAGTAAGAGAGTGGTTACTAAGGAAAGAAATATATTGGTAATTGCAAGGAAAGTTTGTAGAAACTAAGTGCATTTTTCCTTTGAATTTATAAACTTTCCCATAAATGCAGTAATGTATGCAGCTATGATCTGAAAAAGAAAAGAAAAGAAATAAGATGAGCTACATTTATGGGGGAATAAAGAATATACAATAGAACTTCTGTAAGTTGACTACCCAAGGAAACTGTAACAAACTGGTCAATATATGGAGGTGGTCAACATTCGGAAGTCGTCAATGTAAGGAACTAGGCCTTCTGTATTGATGTATGCATGTGATGTCCAGTCTATGAAAATTATATCAAACTAAGGCAATGGTCAGTGCAGAGAGATGGTCAACTATGGGGGCTCTGCTCTATTTTAAAATACTAGTTATTACACCTAACAATGTCAGAGCTAGGGAGGATCCAGAGAAGAGCTTCTAAAATAATAAACGTATGGAGTGATATCTATTACAGTTAGATTAAAACGAATGTGACTCTTCCAAATTGATGGCTGAGAGGAGAGAAATAAATTTTTGAAATTAATAAAATGATGAGATCTCTCAGAAGTAAAACTAACATTTACTGACTACTTGTTTTGTGCCAGATACTTTTCTACGAACTTATTTTCTTATTTAACCTTCACAAGAATCTTTGGATAGAGCCAACGATAATAATCACTTTAAAGATTAGGGACCAGACATGTTTAAGTACATTTTTTTAGGTCACATTATAAGTAGAAAAGCTAGAGTATAACACAGAGATTATGTCTCAAGAATCTATGTGTTTCAACACTATATTACATTGTATATTATTAGTTGATTCAAATAAATACTGTTACCCACTTTTGACCTATTCACTCAATAAGAAGTTTTGAGCTTATTCTATATACTAGGAGCTCTGCATGGCACTTGATATATAGCAATGAGCAAACTAAGTCTAGAGGAGGAGACAAATAAATAAATGAAAATTTTCATAATGGCTTAATATATGCTATGTGTATATTGTTCCTATAAGTGAAAATTGTTATTTCTATAAAACTACAACAAAATTTGCCATTTGGGAGTGGTAATTAAAGAGATAAAGAACAATTATATAATAAAGAGTAGAATGAGAGTTTAATAAATGTAGACTATGTCTTGATGATTATAGGGGACCAATGAGGATTATTTAAGCTAAGAAGGTGCATGATCATATGTGTATTTCAGAATGATTGCTACTGCTGTTGCTTGGGGAAAAATTTAAAGAAAAACAAGATACAAGTCAGGAAGTCACTAATGAAGATGTTGATGTTATCTAATTGTATCCAAAGATACAATGGTAGCTATTAATAACCCAGGGGCAATTAGAATGAAGAAGGTAGATGGATTCTAAATATATATAAGAGATAGAATTAGCAGGACTTGGTTAAGTGGATGCAGTTAACATAACGGTAGTATCTGAATGATGTTAGGCTTCACAAGAAGGAGCACAGGTCAAAGAGAAAGAAGTGTGTGTGTGTGTGTGTGTGTGTGTGTATTGTGAGTCAAGTGGAAAGGTAAGGAGATCATTTTGTGACATTGTGTCTCAGTCATATGAGATAAACAGGTCTACATACAGGTCTGGATCTCAGAAGCTGGTTTTGCTACAGATAGCTTTTGAAGCCATCAGCATATGAATGAATGTGGTTGAGTTTTCTCAAGAAGAATGCATATAAGATTTGAAAACTACCACCTTCTGAGTTAACAAGAGAATTAAAGTTTTGCAAGCCAGTAAAAAAAAAAAAAAAAAGACAGTGGTTGTCAAACTTTACTCAGTCTCAAAATCAACCTGAGATCTGGAAAAACGTAGATTATCACACCTAGAGATTGTGACTGAGTCTATCTGAGGTAGAACTCAGGAACCTTTATATTGATAACTTCGGGTGAATCATAAAACACAATTTGAGAAACACCAAATAAAAGGTTTAACCTGTAAAGGAATAAGGAATCATTAAATACAGTGAATGAGAAATATTTTGTTTCTTTACAATTCATATTGTTCTGTCTATTTCCATTCTTTGGAACACCCATGGAAATGCTATTATAAATTATTTACATGGAGGATTCTAGCTAAACCTTCAAAAGAAAAAGTAATTCATATTGATGTTGCAGAATTAATTCCTGTGATCATTCTTTGATACCAAGTAATTAAATTCAGAAGTGACCATTGCCAGAGCAAATAAGCTGTGAAAGAGTTTGTCTGAATTTAAATCACAGTTTTCTTACATTGCACCATTACAGCAGCAGCAAAACAATCTTCCCCTCCACTGATAAAAGTACTTTATAGATCTTCTCTCAGGTAGCACTGATTTTTTTCAAATGGAAGTCAAATTTAAACAAAGCCACCTTAGAAGAATTGGGTTTTTCTATTGAACATTGCCATTAACCAGACAAGCATCATGTTATTTCTCTTTTATTGGCAAAATGAACTACACAATAAGAAGGTACCAAAAATTACTAGTACAATTTAGTTCCTCATCACTTGACAATCTTGGAAAACATGAGAAAAAAGGAATGCTATTTGCTGTCTCTACACATAGTGACTTATTTTTTCTGTTGTACTTTGAAGTTTTAAATGCATAACATGGAAAAATAGCAAGAAGGAAAATAGGCTTGACATTTATGGTAAATCTGAGTAATTACCCAGTTGGATTATATATTGTAGTATATTGTTTATAAATTTAAATGGTCACAAATAACATGTATTTACTGTATCAGTTTGCTTCATTTTTTAATTTGCCATTAGAAACACTTCTTATTTTGCTTTGCAAATATTTGAAATTGATGTATATTAACACTTCCAAAATTGATTTCTAAGCTATATTTTGTGACTAACAATTTATAGTGGGAGCTCTTACAACGATCTTAACAGAGAGCACTATTTTGAGATAAGAAAATGCACATTTGATTCCAAAATATTGCATTGGAATTTCTTCCTTTTGAATGATTTGCCACACTGATAATATAATCATTTACTGTGCCAGGCGGGGCTCATACGATAATGTTAAAGTGCACATTTAGAATAAAATCAAGGGGGAGAAAAGTACCAAGTTTGTGTTGAAGCAACATGGCACACACCATCATGTTCAGTCATCTTCTTTTTAAGATTAACCAACTTTTTAAAGCAAACTTCAGTTAAAACTCTTAAAAAGAAATACGTTGTTTGAGCAAACTAACAGTCTAGATAATCTAAGTACCTAAGTGAAGCTTAGAAAGTTAACTGAATCATTTAATTATTTTATTTCAATTAGCTTATTACAAAAGAATAAATGAACTAAGGGGTGAGAATCTGATTCACAGATCCAAGTGGGACAGAGTTGAAAAGGAATTGAGTAGATGGTGAGTGACAGAGTCCTATGTTCCCACAGAAACCTTCATTGTGTTTAACATAGTAGCTTCTATTGGTTTTTGGATTTTCTTATTTTTTAGAGCTAGGAAAAAGAAGTACAAACACCCATTCAACAAGATAAATAGAGACATGTAACCTAGGAAACCTTAAAAAGTGCCAGTGGAGCCTGGAATCAGTTGGATAACAACACTGATAGGCTAGATGAACAAAGAAAAGTTTATGTTCTAAGTGATACAAACCAGTTTACAAAGGATGCACATATATGGACATTGACAGGTATAAAAATATGTATAAGCATACCTGAGAGCATTTATAAAGCAACATATAAATGAGTGAAAATACTTAAAAAAAAACACTTCTTAAGAAATAAAGAAATAGAGACAAGGAGGAGTAAGAAATGACAATATAGTCAAGATTTCCTCTTGCCTCTTACAGGTCAACATCAGCCAGCAAAAATTCAGATTATGCATTTCCATAAAATATAATGGCAATCATACTTGCATATCTGCCATTTCACAATGTTTCAAAGGCAAAGTTATCTCTTGGTAGTCCTCAAAATTTATGCCTAATTTAATAGAATAAAAAAATTTCTGTAAGAGTTTTATAAAAAGAACAGCATTAATTGTAAAATATTAGGACATCAGATTTAATTCAATTAATTACTTCAGTATATCGTGTAAAAAAAAAAAAAACACGACTAATACTAAAATCCTGTTCAATAAAACTCCAAATCCTTTCTTAGTTGAAAACAGTTCAATTTTTAACAAATTAGAAGTACAAGAAATTAGTTTTGACATGGTAAAAATATCTATTCTAAATATAAAATAAAAAAAACAACTCATCTAAGAAAAACAACAACTATTCCCACTAATTCAAGGAAAAAAAAAAGATCATAAGATATAGTAGCACCTTGATTACTTTATTAAAATATAATATGTTGTAGAGTTTTGTCAACTCAGAAAATATTTTTAAGAGTAATAAAAATTTCTGTCGGACATTGAAAACATACTACAGAAAGTAAGACAACTTTTAAAGCCAAAATCTTGCTGCAAGAACAAAATTCTAAGGTAGGAATAGTGAATCACGCCTATAATCCCAGCCATGGGGGAGACCAGAGACAGGAGGATCACTTAAACCCAAGAGTTTGAAGCTACAGTAAGCTATGATAACAGCACTGTACTCTAGCCTGGGTGATAAAGCAAGACCCTAATTCCAAAGAAAAACAAAAAGAATACAACAAATTTTGTAATAGAATAGAAGAGCCCAGAACAGATTCAAGTACTTGCCAGTTTATAGCATATGCCAAAGATAGCTCAAAAGCAGTAAAGAAAAAACAGAATCCTTTATTATGTGATGCTGGAAAAACCAGCTAATGATTTGACAAAAAGTTAAAACTCTTCCTGACATAATATATCGAATAAATTTTAGATAGAATGAAAAGACAAATGTCTAAAGATTAAAAATTATAAAAACCAAAATATTGCTGAATATTTATATGGAAAGAGAACAACTACCTTTTTAAGGATGGCTTTAAAGGCAGAAACCAATAAGAAAAAGACTGATAGATTACAGTATACAAACACACTATGTAGCTATAAACTCTATGTCCAAAAATGAAAATAAGTAAGATTCAAGTGCAAATAACTAGCAAGGAGGTATTTGTATAGAACTAGCCTGTTACTTATGGTGCACATAAAAGTCTATTATATTATTGTAAATTCAAGAAAAAAATAATAAGAAAATGTGCAAAGGATCACAGCAGAGAAGAAAAACCAAATACAAATGACAAAATAATAGTACAAACTTGTTTGGGTTCATTACTAATCAAATAAACACAAATTAAAACAGAGTTGTCATCTTTTATCCATTATATTGATGGAAAGATAAGGAAGTAGGTGATCTCATGTATTTATGATGAGAGTGTAAAATGTTGTGACCTTGCTACACTTAGCCGTATGCATAAAAATTACTTATGATCATTAAGCAATTCTACAGCTAGAAATTTGCCTTAAATAGATAAGTCCATCAAAAGGACAACTCCAACAATGTGCAAAGGTGTATGTACAAGGATATTCAAATATAGATTGTTTTTAGTAGATAAAATGTAACTACACTAAGCATTCATTAATACAGTTCAAATTAAATAAAATATATACAACATAAATCCCATGTTGTTAAAAATTGTTTACACATGTATACACACACAGAGAAATGACTCTTCTACATGTGGTTTACTAAAGCCACCTTCATGGAAGGGTAAATTATATAAAGTTCAAATTTACTCATTTTAAATGAATGTTTTGATGATTTTAACAAATGCTTTTAGTCCTGTAACCATAATCATAAATAAGATGTTGAACAATTCCATCATGGGAAAACACTACCTCGTGCTACCTAAGTTTCTTCTTGTACTTGTGGCCCACAGCAGTCTGATTGTTCTATTAAACGTTAGATTTGCCTTTTGTAAAATTTTCTATAAATCAAATAACGCATTATGTAGTCTTATGTGCCTAGATTCTTTTACCCAGTGTAATGATTTTGAGCTACTTTTTCGTGAATGAATGCATCATTATTTGTCTCATTATTGCTGAGTAGCCTCCAATTGTACAGATGTATCACATTTAGTTCATTCACGAAGAATATGCAGTATGTGGATGTACTATGATTTGTCTATTCATTCTTTTATTGATATATATGGGGATGTTAGTGAATAAAGCTCCTGTGACCACAGATATATAAACTTTGGGTATACATATACTTTATTTGCTCGTGGGTAAATACCTATGAGTGGCATTATTGGACCATAGTGTGTGTGTTTACTTTTATAAGAAACTTCCAATTATTTCCCCAAGTGGTTGTACCATTTTCCATTTCCGTCTACAATTAAGATGATGTCAGTTGCTCTCCATGGTTACTCACATATGATATTGATTGTATTTTTAATTGTGACAATTTTAGAGGGTGTGTAGTCTCTTATTGTGATTTTCATTTGTTTTCTTTAGAATTTATGATGATGAGTATCTTTTCATGTGCTTATATGTTGTTTGTATATTTTCTTTCCTGTGGTGTCTGTTCAAATTTCTTCCCTACTTTTTTAGGTCCTTTTATTTTTTAATTTTTGAGTTTACGTGTCCTTCATGTATTGTAAGTACAATGCATTTATCTCGTTATGTATGTATTTAGGATGTGTTTTGACTTCATTTTCTTTTTTTAATTAAATCATAGCTGTGTATATTAATGCAACCATGGGATACAAGGTGCTGGTTTTATACACAATTTGAAATGTTTTCATCAAACTGGTTAACATAGCCCTCATGGCATTTTCTTATTTATACTGTTAAGACATTTATATTCTACATTTAGTAAGTTTCACATGTACCCTTGTAAGATGCACTGTAGGTGTGATCCCACCAATTACTCTCCCTCCATCCATTCTGCCCCCTCCCCTCCCCTCTCTCTCGCCTTTCCCCTTCTTCTTGTGCTATAATTGGTCGTAGCTTCCATAAGAAAGCTATAAATTGGTTTCGTAGTAAGACTGAGTACTTTGGATACTTTTTCTTACATTCTTGAGATACTTTGCTTAGAAGAATATGTTCCAGCTCCATCCATGTAAACATGTCAGAGGTAAAGTTTCCATCTTTCCTTAACAATGCATAATATTCCATGGTGTACATATACCACAATTATTGATCCATTCATTGGATGATGGGAATTTGGGCTTCTTCTATGACTCAGAAATTATGAATTGGGATGCAATAAACATTCTGGTACAAATATCTTTGTTATAATGTGATTTTTGGTCTTCTGGATATATACCTAGTAGGGGAATTATAGGATCGAATGGCAGGTCTATTTTTAGAGCTCTAAGTGTTTTCCAAACATCTTTCCAAACGGAATGTATTAATTTGCATTCCCACCAGCAAAGTAGAAGTGTTCCCTTTTCTCCACATCCTTGCTAACATCTCTGGTTTTGGGATTTTGTGATGTGGACTAATCTTACTGGAGTTAGATGATATCTCAAAGTAGTTTTGATTTTCATTTCTCTGATATTTAAGGATGATGAGCATTATTTCATGTGTCTGTAGGCTGTGTGTCTATCTCCTTCAGACAAGTTTCTCTTCAGATCCTTTGCCCACCCTGAGATGGGATCTCTTGTTCTTTTCTTGCTAATACATTTGAGTTCTCTGTGGATTCTGGTTATTAAACCTTTGTTGGAGATATAACCTGCAAATATCTTCTCCCATTTTGAGGGATGTCTGCTTTATTTACTTACTGTGTTCTTGGCTGTGCAGAAACTTTTTAGTTTGATCAGGTCCCAGTAGTATATTTTTGATGCCTGGGAGGTCCTCCTCATGAAATATTCACCCAGACCAATTTCTCCAAGAGTTTTCCTTGCACTTTCTTCTAGTATTTTTATAGTTTCATGTCTTAAGTTTAAATATTTAATCCAGTGAGAGTCTATTTTAGTTAGTAGTGAGAAGTGTGGATCCAGCTTCAGTCTTATACAGATTGCCAGCCAGTTCACCAAGCACCATTAGTTAAATAGGGAATCTTTTCCTCACTGAATGTTTTTAATTGGCTTGTCAAAGATCAAATAACGGTAAGTAACTGGGTTCATCTCTTGGTTCTCTATTCTGTTCCATACATCTACTTGTTTGTTTTTATGCCAGTACTAAGTTGTTTTGATCACTATCGATTTATAGAATTTTGACTTCATTTTCTCAAGAGTATCTTTCAAAGTGAAAACATTTTTAATTATGGTGAGCTCTAATTTTGTAATAGACTCTTTTGTGATTCATGTTTTCTATGTCTTATCGAGGAATCTCTGCCTAATCCAAGGAAACAAATATTTCCTTTGGTGTTTATTTATAATAGGTATATAATCTTAGCTCTTACATTTAGGTATACAATCTATATTGTGTTAATTTTTGTATATGGTTTAAGGCAGTGGTTCTCAACCTTCCTAATACCACGACCCTTTAATACAGTTCTTCATTTTTGGTGACCTCCAACCATAAAGTTATTTTCATTGCTACTTAATAACTGTAATTTTGCTATTGTTATGAATCTTAATGTAAATATCTGATATGCAGGAGACCCCCAAAGGGGTCACAACCCACAGGCTGAGAACCGCTGGTTTAAGGTATAATTGGCAATTATTTTTCTATAAAACACCACATAATAAGTACTTCACCATTGCAGGTCACTTAGTTTTTGTCCCAAAACCATAACTCTTCCATTACAATGTGAAAGCATCCATAGACAATACTAACATGTCTATGACTATGTTCCAATGATAATTAAATTAGAAAAACAGGTATCAAGCCTTCATTTGCTGGTATCTGGTATAATTCAAGAGCCAAAGCTATTTCTTTCATTTACTTTTATTTTTCCAATCTGGATAACTAATTATCATTACTATTTGTTGAAATGATTTTCCCATCCTATAGGATCACCTGGAACATCTGCTGAAAACCAGTTGACCATATATACACTAACATTTTTCTAAACTTTCTAGTTTGTTCCACTGTCTGTCCTTACCACAATACCTTACTCTCCTCATTACTGTATCTTTAGACTAAATATTGAAATATGCTTGTATAAGCCCTATAGATTTGTTCTTTTGAAAATAATTTTGGCTATTGTGGCTTCTTCACATTTTATAAAAATATTAGACTTGACTTGCTATTTATATCAAAAATACTGCCAAGATTTGACTGGGATTACATTAAATATCTCAATAACTTTGAAGAGAGTTAACACTCTAATAATATTGACACTTATAGTCAATAAACATAGTATATATTCCCATTTGTTTAGTTCTTCACTTTTACTACACAATGTAGTATACATCTCTTTCATAAATTTTTTTGAATACATCACTAAGTATTCTTTTAATTTTTATTGTCTTTATTATTAAATCAGAGCTATGTACAATAGTGCAATCAAGGGGTACAATGTGCTGGTTTCATATGCAATCTTAACTATTTTCATCAAATTGGTTAACATGCCAGAAAACTGGCATTTTCTCAGTTACTATATGAAGACATTTGTATTCTGCATTTAGTAAGGTTCGCCTGTACCCTTCTAAGATGCACCGTAGGTGTGGCCCCACCAATTACCCTCCCTCCGCCCCAACCTCCCCCCCCACCCTTGGCCCTTTGTCCATTTTCTTGTGTTATAGTTGGGTTAAACCCTTCATACGACAGCTATAAATTAGCTTCATAGTAGGGCTGAGTACATTGGATACTTTGTCTTCCATTCTTGAGATACTTTGCTAAGAAGAATATGTTCCAGCTCCAACCATGTAAACATGAAAGAGGTAAATCTCCATCTTTCTTTAAGACTGTGTAATATTCCATGGTATACATGTACCACGATTTATTAATTCATTCGTAGACTGATAGTCACTTAGGTTTCTTCCATGACTTAGCAATTATGATTTGGGCTGCAATGAACATTCTGGTACAGATGTCTTTGTTATAATGTGATTTTTGGTCTTCTGGGTATATACCTTGTAAAGGAATTATAGGATCAAATGGCAGGTCAATTTTTAGATCTCTAAGTATTCTTCAAACATCCTTCCAAAAGGAATGTATTAGTGTGCATTCCCACCAGCGGTGTAGAAGTATTCTCTTTTCTCCACATCCACGCCAGCATCTCTGGTTTTGGGATTTTGTTATGTGGGCTAATCTTACTGGAGTTACATGATATCTCAAAGTAGTTTTGATTTGCATTTCTCTGATGATTAGGGATGGTGAGCATTTTTTCATGTGTCTGTAGGCTGTGCACCTGTCTTCTTTAGAGAAGTCTCTCTTCAAGTCTTTTGCCCATCCTGAGCTGGGATCACTTGTTCTTTTCTTGGTACTACGTTTGAGTTCTCTGTGGATTCTGCTTATTAAACCTTTGTCGGAGGCATAACCTGCAAATATTTTCTCAAATTCTGAGGGCTGTCAGCTTGCTAAACTTACTATGTTCTTGGCTGTACAGAAGCTTTTTAATTTGATCAGGTCCAAGTAGTGTATCTTTGATACTGCTTCAATTGCCTGGGGAGTCCTCCTCATAAAATATTCACCCAAGCCGATTCCTTCAAGAGTTTTCCTTGCACTTTCTTCTAGATTTTTTATAGTTTCATGTTTTAAGTTTAAGTCTTTAATCAAGTAAGAGTCTATCTTAGTTAATAGTGACAGATGTGGGTTCATTTTCAGCCTCTTACAGGTCGCTACCCACTTCAGCCAGTACCATTTGTTAAATAGAGAGTCTTTTCGCCCACTAAATGTTTTTAGTTGGCTTGTCAAAGATGAAGTAATGGTAAGTAGCAGGATTTGTCTCTTGGTTCTCTATTCTGTTCCAAACAACTACCTCTCTGTTTTTGTGCTAGTACCATGCTGTTTGATCACTATCAATTTATAGTAGAGTCTCAGGTCTGGGAGTGTGATTTCTCCTGCTTTGTTTTTATTTCTGAGTAATGTCCTGGCTATTTGAGGGTTTTTCTGATTACATATGAAACAAAGCATTACTTTTTCAAGATCTTTAAAATATGAAAATGGAGCTGTAATAGGAATTGCATTAAAATTATATATTGCTTTGGGTAGCATAGTCATTTTTTTATTTTTTTTATTTTTATTAAATCATAATGTGTACATTGGTGCAATCATGGGCACAATGTAGTGACTTTATATACAATCTGAAATATTTTCATTGATCTATTTAACATAACCTTCACAGCCTTCTAATCACTATATGAAGACATTTATATTCTACTTATAGTAATTTTCACTTGTACCCTTGTAAGATGCACCATAAGTGTGATCCCACCAATCACACTCCCTCCACGCATCCTTCCCCTTCCTCTCCCCTCCCTTGCCCCTTTCCCCATTGCTTGTGCTGTAACTGAGTTTTACCCTTCTAATGAAAGCTATAGATTAGCTTCATAGTAGGGCTGAGTACATTGGATACTTTTTCTTTCATTCTTGAGATACTTTGCTAAGAAAAATGTGTTCCAGCTCCATCCATGTAAACACAAAAGAGGTAAAGTCTCCATCTTTCTTTAAGGCTGCATAGTATTCCATGGTATACCTGTACCAAAATTAATTAATCCATTCGTGAGTTGATGGGCAATTAGGCCTCTTCCACGACTTAGCAATTATGAATTGGGCTGCAATAAACATTCTGGTATAGATATCTTTATTGTGATGTGATTTTTGGTCTTCTGGATATTTACCTAGTAAAGGAATTATAGGATCGAATGGCAGATCTATTCTTAGATCTCTAAGTATTCTCCAAACATCCTTCCAAAAGGAATATATTAGTTTGCATTCCCGCCAGAAATGTAGAAGTGTTCCCTTTACTCCAAATCCATACCAGCATCTCTGGTTTTGGGATTTTGTTAAGTGGGCTAATCTTACTGGAGTTAGATGATATCTTAAGGTAGTTTTGATTTGCAATTCTCTGATGATTAAGGATGATGAGCATTTTTTCATGTGCTCATAGGCCGTGTGCCTATCTTCGTTAGAGAAGTTTCTCTTCAAGTCCTTTTCCCAACCTGAGATAGGATCACTTGTTCTTTTGTTGCAAATATGTTTGAGTTTTCTGTGGATTCTGGTTATTAAACCTTTGTTGGAGAAATTACCTGCAAATATTTTCTCCCAATCTAAGGGCTGTCTGCCTGCTACACTTACTGTGTTCTTAGCAGTGCAGAAGCTATTAAGTTTGATCAGAGCCCAGTAGTGTATTTTTGATACTGCCTCAATTGCCTGGGGAGTCCTCCTCATAAAAAATTCACCCAGGCCGATTCCTTTGAGAGTTTTCCGTGCACTTTTTTCTAGTATTTTTGTAGTTTCATGTCTTAAGTTTAAATCTTCAATCCAGTGAGAGTCTATCTTAGTTAATGGTAAAAGGTATGGGTCCAGTTTCAGTCTTCTACAGGTCGCCAGCCAGTGCACCCAGCACCATTTGTTAAATAGAAAATCTTTTCCCCACTGAATGTTTTTAATTGGCTTGTCAAAGATCAAATAGTGGTAAGTAGCTGGGTTCATCTCTTGGTTCTCTGTTCTGTTCCACACATCTATCTCTCTGTTTTTGTGCCAGTTCCATGTTGTTTTGATCAGTATCAATTTATAGTACAGTCTCAGGTCTGGTAGCGTGATTCATCTTGCTCTTTTTTTATTTCTGAGTAATGTCTTTGCTATTCGAGGTTTTTTCTGATTCCATATAAAACAAAGTATTATTTTTTCGAGGTCTTTAAAATATGACAATGGACCTTTAATAGGAATTGCATTAAAATTATATATTGCTTTGGGTAATATGGACATTTTAACAATGTTGATTCTTCCCAGACATGAGCATGGTATGTTTTTCCATTTGTTAACATTTTCAGCTATTTCTTTTCTTAGAGTTTCATAGTTCTCATTATAAAGATCTTTCACATCCTTTGTTAGATAAACTCCCAAATATTTCATCTTCTTTGGTGCGACTGTGAAAGGGATAGAGTCCTTGACTGGTTTTTTTTGGCTTGAATATTATTGGTATATATAAAGGCTACAGATTTATGGGTGTTGATTTTGTAGCCTGAGATGTTGCTGTATTCCTTGATCACTTCTAAAAGTTTTGTAGTGGAGTCCCTGATGTTTTCCAGATATACAATCATATCATCTGCGAAGAGTGAAAGTTTAGTGTCTTCTGACCCTATGTGGATACCCTTGATCGCCTTTTCTTCCCTAATTGCAATGGCTAGAACTTCCATTACAATGTTGAAGAGCAATTAAGACAATGGGCAACCTTGCCTAGGTCCTGATTTAAGTGGAAATGATTTCAGTTTAACTCCATTCAATGCAATATTGGCTGTGGGTTTGCTGTAGATGGCCTCTATTAGTTTAAGAAATGTCCTTTCTATGCCAGTTTTCTTAAGTGTTCTGATCATGAAGGTATGCTGGATCATATCAAAAGCTTTTTCTGCATCAATTGAGAGAATCATATGGTCTTCACTTTTTAATTTGTTTATGTGCTGAATTACATTTATAGATTTACGTACATTGAACCAGCCTTGAGATCCTGGGATAAAGCTCACTTGGTTGTGGTGCATAAATTTTTGATGTGTTGCTGGATTCTGTTTGTTAGAATCTTATTGAATATATTTGCATCAATATTAATTAGTGATATTGGTCTGTAGTTTTCATTTCTTGTTGGTTCTTTTCCTGGTTTAGGGATCAAGATGATATTTGCTTCATAGAATGTGTTGGGTAGTATTCCATCTTTTTCTATATTTTGGAAAAGGTTGAGTAATATAGGTACTAGTTCCTCTTTAGAGGTTTGGTAGAATTCTGACGTGAAACCACCTGGTCCTGTGCTTTTCTTTTTAGGGAGATTTTGTATAGTTGATGCTATTTCAGAACTTGATATTGGCCTGTTCAACATTTCCACTTTACTCTGGGTAATTTTAGGAAGGTGGCATGCATCCAAGTATTGATAAATTCCTTCAGATATTCATATTTCTGAGAGTAAAGTTTCTTGTAATATTCATTAAGGATTTTTTGAATTTCTAAGAGGTCTGTTGTTATTTCGTCTTTACCATTTCTGATTGATGAAATTAGAGATTTTAGTCTTTTTTTACTTATTAGATTAGCCAAAGGTTTATCTATTTTATTGACCTTTTCAAAGAATCAACTTTTTGATTTATTGATCTGTTGTATAATTCTTTTGTTTTCAATTTCATTTAATGCTGCACTGATTTTGGTTATTTCTTTTCTTCTGCTGGGTTTGGGGTTGGAATGTTCTTCCTTTTCCAGTTGCTTGAGGTGTCCCATTAAGGTTGTTAACTTCCACTCTTTCCATTCTCTTGAGGAAGGCTTGCAGTGCTATAAATTTCTCTCTTAGGATTGCCTTTGCAGTATCCCAGAGGTTCTGATAATTCGTATCTTCATTGTCATTTTGTTCCAAAAATTTGGCGATTTTCTTCTTAATCTCATCTATGACCCATCTATCTTTCAGCATAAGGTTATTTAGCTTCCATGTTTTTGTTTGAGTATGCAGATTCCTGTTATTATTGAGTTCAACTTTTATTCCATGGTGGTCTGAGAAGATGCAAGGAATAATTTCTATTCTTTTAAAT
>CAUYON010004934.1:0-11342 GCA_963573935.1 Arctocebus calabarensis | reverse complement strand
TACTCTGCAAATATAAAATGTCCTCATTGGCTCTCCAGGAAAGTCAGATAATATATGATTTTATAGAATAATGATGAAAGAGTGTATAAGTACAGATGCAATGAAAGGGAAGATTTTGGAGGAAATATTCTCCCACAATTTTGTAGAAGGGAAAGGAGTGTTTATTTTAAATATGTATATTCCTTGCCCTTTCTCTGAGTTATATTTAAACATCTGTGTGGTTTTATCAATGTGCAGAAAGCATATGGCACAGAACTCTAGGTTCAAGAAGGTGACCTGAAGCCCCTTCCTGCTGGGTTATAACTTTAATATGGAAGGGTGGGTGATTATATATTGGTTTCATAGTAGGGTTGAATACATTGGATACTTTTTCTTCCACTCTTGAGATACTTTACTGAGAAAAATATGTCCCAGCTCCATCCATGTAAACATAAATTAGGTAAAAACTCCATCTTTTTAAAGGCTGCATAATATTCCATGATGTACATATGCTACGATTTATAAATCCATGCATGGGTTGATGGGCCCTTGGGTTAGCAATTATGAATTGGGCTGCAGTGAACATTCTGGTGCAAATATCTTTGTTATAAAGTGATTTTTGGTCTTCTGTATATATACCTAGTAGAGAAATTGCAAGATTGAATGCTAGGTCTATTTTTAGATCCCTAAGTGAACTCCAAACATCATTGCAAAAGGAACAGAATAGTTTGCATCCGCACCAACAGTGCAGAAGTGTTCCCTTTTCTCCACATCCACACCAACATCTATGGTTAAGGGATTTTGTGATGTGAACGAATCTTACTGGATATAGATTATATCCTCAAAGTGGTTTTGAGTTGAATTTCTCTGATAATCGAGGATGATGAACAATTTTTCGTGTGTCTGTAGGCCATGCTCCTGTCCTCTTCAGAGAAGTTTCTCTTCATCTCCCTTGCCCACACTGAGATGGGATCACTTGTTCTTTTCTTGCTAATACGTTGGAGTTATCTGTGGATTCTGGTTACCAAAACTTTGTCAGAGACATAACCTGCAAATATCTTCTCCCATTCTGGGGTCTGTCTTCTTGCTTTATGTAATATGTTCTTGGATGTGCAGAAGCTTTTTAGTTTGATCAGGTCCCAGTAATGTACTTTTGGTGTTGCTTCAATTGTCCGGGGGGGTCCTTCTCATAAAATATTCTCCCAGGCTGATTTCTTCAAGTGTTTTCCCTGCCCTTTCCTCTAGTATCTTTATAGTTTCATGTCTTAAGTTTAAATCTTTTATCCAGTGAGAGTCTATCTTTGTTAATGGTGAAAGGAATTCTTCCAAACCTTTAAAGAGGAACTGGTACCTATATTACACAACCTTTTCCAAAGCATAGAAAAAGAAGGAGTACTTCTCAACACATTCTATGAAGCAAATATCACCCTGATTCCCAAACCAAAAAAGATCCAACAAGAAAAGAAAATTATAGACCAATATTTTTAATGAATATAGATGCAAAAATATTCAATAAGATCCTAACAAACAAAATCCAGCAGTACATCAAAGAAATTATACACCATGACCAAGTTGATTTTATCCCAGGGTCTCAAGGATAGTTCAATATACATAAATTTATAAATATAACACATCACACAAACAAATTAAAAAAAAAGACCATATGACTCTCTCAATTGATACATAAAAAGCATGTGATAATATCTAGCATCCTTTTATGATCAGAATCGTTAAGAAAATAGGTATAGAAGGGACATTTCTTAAACTGATAGAAGCCATCTACGGCAAACCCACAGCCAATATCATATTGAATGGAGTTAAATTGAAATCATTTCCACTCAGATGAGGAACCAGGCAAGGTTTCCCATTGTCTCCATTGCTTTTTAACATTGTAATGGCAGTCTTAGCCATCACAATCAGGCAGGAAATGGTGATCAAGGGGATCCATATAGGGTCATAGGAGATCAAATTTTCACTCTTTACAGATGATATGATTGTATATCTGAATAACCCCACTGATTCAACTACAAAACTCTTAGAAGTGATCAAGAAATACAGCAGCATCTCAGGTTATAAAATAAATACTCACAAATCAGTATATTTTATATATAACAACAATAGTCAAGCTGAAGTAATGGTCAAGAACTCTGTTCCTTTTACAGTAGCACCAAAAAAGATGAAATATTTGGGAGTTTACCTAACAAAGGACATGAAAGATCTCTATATAGAGAACTATGAAACTCTGAGAAGAGAAATAGCTGAAGATGTTAACAAATAGAAAAATATACCATGCTCATACCTGGGAAGAATCAACATTGTTAAAATGTCCATCCTACCCAAAGCAATATACAATTTTAATGCAATCCCTATTAAAGCACTACTGTAATACTTTAAAGACTTTGAAAAAACAATACTTCAGTTTATATGGAATCAGAAGGAATCTTGAATAGTCAATACATTACTCAAAAATAAAAAAAAGCAGGAGAAATCATGCTACCAGACCTCAGACTATACTATAAGTCGATAATGATCAAAGAAGCATAATACTGGCACAAAAACAGAGAGGTAGATGTATGGAACAGAATAGAGAACCAAGAGATGAACCCAGATATTTACCATTATTTGATCTTTGATAAGCCAATTTAAAACATTCAGTGGGGAAAAGACACCCTATTTAACACATGGTGCTGGGTAAACTGGCTGGTGACTTGTACAAGACTGAAACTGGACTCAGATGTAGGAATTTAATGTGAAAAATTTCCCCCTTAGGACTTCTTTTGAAGTGTGCCACAGGTATTCCCTAGCTTGTGTCCTCATTGTTCTTATGCTTAACGCAGATAAAAATTTCCTTTTTTATCTCTTCATTGACCCAATTTTCATTCAGCATAAGGTGGTTTTGTTTCCATGCCTTTGTATGTGGATGAACATTTTTGTTGAAGTTCAGGTCCACCTTCATTGCCTTTTGGTCTGATAAGATGCAAGGTATAATTTCAATTTTTTTGATTTTGTTAAAGATTTTTTTGTGTCCTACAATATGATCTATTTTAAAGACTGTTCCATGGAACAACGAGAATAACATACATTCTTTAGCTTTGAATGGTGTGTTCTGTAGAAATCTATTAACCACAGTTATTCTAGCCTCATGTTTAAGTCCCTTGTATCTTTGTTTAGAGGATTTGCCCAATTCTGTAAGAGGAATGTTTCAGTCTGCTGCTATTTATGGTGTTGTGGGATATCATGGTTCTTAGACTAATTGAAGTCTGTTTCAGGAGCCTGGGATCATTTAATTTGGGTGCATAAATATTTAGAATTGAAATGTCTTCCTTATGTATTTTTCCCTTGATCATCTTTGTCTTTTTTGACATTAGTTGCTTATTTCACTTGTATCTGAAAATAAGATTGCAACCCCTGTTTTCTTATGAATTCCATTTGCCTGAAAAATCATCTTCTATCCCTTAACTCCGAGTTTTAATTTGTCTTTTAAAGCTAAGTGAGTTTACTGCAGACATCAAATGGATGGCTTGTGTTTTTTTTTTTTTAATCCAATCAGGCAGTCTATGACTCCTCAGGGGGGGATTCAATCCATTAACATTAACATTAATTGAGATAATTGATGAGTGTGGTGGCATTCTACTCATCTGATTTTGTGAAAGTCCATAGCTTAGTTTTATCTTTTGCATCATTGTGGAATCTAGGTTTTATCCTTTATTTTCTGGGTAATTACTTTGTTTGTGGTCCATTGTGACAGTCAATGTGTAGAATAGGTCTAAGTATTTCCTGTCAAGTTAGTCTTGATGTGGCAAACTTCCTCCATGTTTGCATATTAATAAAAGATTTGATTTCTCTATCAATTTTAAAACTTAGCTTAGCAGAATGTAGAATTCTGGGCTGAATATTGTTGAAGTAGGTTAGTGGTAGATGACCCTCCTCTTCTGGCTTGAAAAGTTTAATTTAAGGCTTCCACAGTCACCCTGATGGATTTTTCTCCTGTATGTCAATTGGCCCCTAGACCTGGCTGCTTGAAAAATCTTCTCATCTTGACTTTGGACAGGTTCATGACAATATGTCTTGGAAAAGCTCTGTTTTATTTGAGGTGACCTGAGGTAGGATATCCCTCTGAAAAGAGTGTGTTGGAATCTTTGGTGATACTTGGGAAATTTTCATTTATGATATCCTCCAGTAGAGTTTCCATTTTTCTGGGGCATTCTTCTTCTCCTTCTGGCATACATATAATTCATATGTTTGAACACTTCATGAAGTCCCATAATCCTCTCATTGAGTGTTCGGCTTTTTCTCTCTCTTTCTTCTGTCTCTTTAACTGCCTGTGTTATCTCAAGAGCTTTATCCTCTACCTCTGAAATTATTTCTTTTGTATGGTCTAATCTGTTACTAATACTTTCTATTGCATGTTTAAGTTCCCTGATCCACTTCTTTAATTCCTTAAGCTCCACTATGTCCTTTCTATGTTCTTTATATCATGTTTCTCTTACTTGATTCCATTTTTGGATTTCCTTTTGGTTATTTTTCACTTTCTCAACAATTTCCTTCATTGTTTTTACCATCCATATTTTAAATTCCCTTTCTGTCATTTCTAACATTTCTTTGTGGGTGGAATACTCTGCATTAGCTACCTGATTATCCCTTGAGGGGCTAGTGTGTTCTGGTTTTTCGTGTTGACAGGAGTTTTTGCTGTTTCTTCCTCATGAACGTTTTCTTTATGCCTGTTTCCTTATCCCACATTTTCCTTTCATTCCATCCTCATCTTTAAGTTACCATGTCTCTTACCTAAGACATTGAAGTGTCCTTTTGGTACAGGACCAAATGGAAGAGAAGATTGAAGAGCAAGAAGGAAGTAAAGGTAAAAAATGAGGAAATAAAAAGGAAAGGGGGTGAGTTAAATAGGAGATTGACAAAAAGAAGGGAGTTACAGAAAAAGAGAGACAGGAGTAATAGTGGGATACAGTAAAGTAATTTGACCCACATCTACAAATGCCAATTTCTTGGGGCCTATGTTGTGTGCATCCCTCGAGGTCAGTAACTCTTTGCCAGCCTGAGGAAACACAGGACCCCAGCTCTACTATATAGAGAAGAAAAGCAAAAATACTATAAATCAAAACAAAACAAACAAAATCCTTAAGGGTTAAAATCGGGGGGAAATATTATGATAGGAGTAGAAAAACTGACAAAAATAGAGCATATTAATGAAAATGGAAATAATGAAAATATATAATTATAAGAGAAAAAAGGAAAAAGAAAAATCTAAGGGGAAAAATGTTGAAAATTTTTAAAAGAAGAAAAATAAATAATATATATAATACCATATATTTCCTGGTCAACAGGTGTTCTACTGGGATATGAGATACTAATCTCAACACTGATACAACTGTATAAGATGGAGGTTGGAAGCCTCTACCTTGCCATAGATACCAGGTCTCGTCTTCCTGAGTTGTTTGTCCTCAGTCCCCATAGGGTTGGGAGCCTGAAACTCTTCCTCTGCCCACTTCATTGACATTCCTCTTCCTTTCCATACTGTGTCCTTTGGCACAACAGTAGCTTTCCCAGGAAAGCTTGTTGCTCAAATCTCCCCATGACTGACTGCCTAGCTTATGAGGTGTGCCAGAACCCTTCATGCTAGGGCCCTAAGTGCGGATCCTGCAAAGCAGCTTTTCCAGAGTGACTACTCCTGGATAGTGGCCAAACAATGAAAGCTCTGCTCTACCCAAAATCACTTCCTGCTCACCTACGCTCTCCCAAGTTAATGCAAACAAGTGCCCAAATCCAAAAAAAAAAAAAAAAAAAAAAAAGAAAGAAAGAAAGAAAAAAGAAAGAAGAGAAAAGAAAAATGAAGAAGAAAAAGAAAAAATCTGCAGAGCAGGCCTTCCCTGTCTGTAAACTGCCACCAGTGCCACACTTGAGGCCTTTTCCATATGCAAGTATTTGCTCTTGTGCCGCTTCTCCACTGCTTCTAATCTCTTGGGGTTTTGGAGTCTCCTGCTGTCTGCTTGTGCCCCAAAGAGATGTTTCTGAGCAGAGTCCACAAACCACAGGTGCCTGGAGTGTTTTCTCTCCAAACTCACCTTGCACAACCTCAAAGAAGCTGTCTCTCACCTGCCATCTTGCTCTTCAATTTTAATCCACTTTTGGTGAGGTTGTCTCTGTTTTCTTTTTACTTATTTGTTTTCTGCAAGTTTAGTTCATTTATCTATAGATTCTGGGTATAAGTACCTTGTTGGATTGGAAGATTTGAAATATTTTCTCCCTTTCTGCAAGTTGTCTATTTAATCTTGATTATTATTATTATTATTATTTGCTATGCATAAGCTTTTCAGTTTAATTAAATCCCATATGGTTAAATTTGTTGTTTCTGTATTTGATTTGGGGGATTTATTCTTAACTTCTTTGCCAAATCTAATATCCAGCAGAGTTTTTTTTCTAGTTTTTCTTCTAGAATTTTTGTGATACTGTATCTTACAATTAAATATGTAATCCATCTTGAGTTAATTTTTGTGTATGTTGACAGGTAGGGATCTAATTTCATTATTCTGCATATTGCGTTCCAATTTTTACAGCACCACTTATTAAATAGGTTGTCCTTTCCCCTGTGTATTTTTAAATGTCCTCCACTGTTAAAAATCAGTGTGTAATAGCTATGTGGTTTTATTTATTGGTTCTCTCCTTTCTTCCATTGATCTACCCTACCTTGATACTAGTCAGTATGCTGATTTGATTCCCACAGCTTTATAGGATAATTTGAATTCAAGTAATGTCTTGCATCCAGATTAGTTGTTTTTACATAAGATTTATTTGGCTATTTGTGCTCTTTTTTGGTTACATATGAAGTTTAGGAGTTTTTTTCTAGTTATTTAAGAAATGATACTGGTATTTTGATGGTAATTACATTGAATCTGTAAACCACTTTGGGCAGTGTCAACATTTTAAATAATAATGATTCTTCTGATCTTTAAACATGGGATTCTTTGCAGTCCATATTTATCAACGAATTTTTTTTTTCATCACTGTTTCATAATCATCCTTTTAGAGATCTTTCATCACTTGGTTAAATGTATTCCTTGTTATTTTTTTGAAGCTAATGTATATAGTATTGAGTTCCTGAATTGACTCTCAGCTTGAATGTAATTAATGTACAGAAATGCTACTGATATGTGTACACTATTTTTTAACCTGAAATCATGGATTTCTCAATTCTATGAGTCTTCCAGAGGAGTCTTTGGAGTTTTATAGATATAATACTTGTGTTTTTCCATTTCATTTACTTCTGCTCTCATCTTTGTTATTTCTTGTCTTCTGGTAGCCTTGGGTTTGGATTGTTCTTTTTTTACTTCCTTGATTTGTGACATTAGGTTGTCAATTTGTGATTTCTCTGTATCTTTGATGTAGGCATTTAGTAGTATAAACTTCACTCCTACTACTGATTTTCCTATATTCCAAAGATTTGGGTAGTGTGTACCACTACTGTTAATGAATTTGAAAATTTGTTTGATTTATTTATTTAATGATTTATCCAAGGTTAGTTCAGCAGCAAGTTGTTTAATTTTATGTATTGTTTACTTTTGATAGTTCCTTTTGTAATTGATTTCTAATTTGATTAAACCATGGTTTGACTGGGTACCAGGTAGGATTTTGATTTTAAAATTTGTTGAAACTTCGTTGTAGTCTAACATAATGATCTATCTTGGATAATATTCCATATGCTGATGAGAAGAATGTATATTTGGCAATTTGGGAGTACAATGTTCTACAAATATCTATTAGAACCTTTTGCTCCAATGTTTAACTTAAGTCCAGTATGCTTAGTCTTCTTAAATAGAATACTGTTAAGAATGTAATATCCTACAATAATAAGTTTCATAAATGATAGAGAAATAAAGTATTTCCCAGGCAAGCAAACACTAAGGAATATTGTTACTAGATCTACCTAATAAGTATCCAATGTACTCAGCCCTAATATGAAGCTAATTTATAGCTTTCATATAAAGGCTGGAAACCCAATTATAGCACAAGAATACAGGGGAAAAGGGTGAGGGAGGGGAGGGCAGAGGGAAGGATGGGTGGAGGGAGGGCAATTGGTGGGATCACACCTATGGTGCATCTTGGAAGGGTACTGGTGAAACTTATTAAATGTAGAATGCCAATGTCTTCATATAGTGTTTAAGAAAATGCCATGAAGGCTATGTTTAACAGTTTAATGAAAATGAAGTCAGCACATTGCGCCCCATGATTGCACTAATGTACACATATATGATTTAATAAAATTGAGGACCCCTGATATAGACCATCATTTTGCTTGTGAATACAAACATACTGTATTTTTCAATGTATGATGCACACTTTTTTGGCAAAATTTTGGAGGGAAAAATAAAGATGCACATTGTTATACAGTCATTAGTATGACTTGGGATCAGGAAAACCCAGCAAGCTTCCCAGGGCTGCTCCATCCTCCCACCTGGGCCTGCTGGGCTCATGGGTCCCAGTGCCCAGAAGGATCCAGGCTTTGGTGGGAGCAGGGCAGAGGTACCTCTGCCAAATGCCATGAACAGGGGAGAAATGATGGCAGAACTGGTGAGGTATGCTTCATCGGTGCAGACTGTGGCATGAGACCTAGCTACATGGAGGCTGTATGGGAAGGCACCACAGATCGACTTGTCTGTCCAGTTATCAAGCAGCCTCCAAAGCTCCCACCCTGCTAGCCATGGGGCCATCTTCTTGTGGCCCCTGACACAGTGGAGGAGAGGCCTCCTGGGAGACAGAAGGGGCAGCTTTTACAGAGTGGGCAGCTGCCAGAGTATGATGTGATCTGCATGTTTGCTAAGGGAGCATTAGTGTCCCCGCTCCTCAGTGTGTCCCTGGTTAAGAGCTGGCCACTTTTTTTTCTTGGTGGGGGGGGCATTAGCCTGAACGTTTGGACCCAAAACATGGGTGTGAATTTTACATGAAAGCACATTTTACACTGCAAAATATAGGTATTTCTCTAATTTTTGTGCTTTTTATACTTTTCCATGCCTTATTGCACAATCTACAACTTCCAATAGAATTTTGAATAGAAGTGATGATAAAAGACATCCTTGCCTAATTCCTAATTTTCTGGGAGAAAACAGTCCGTTTTCTTTCATTAAGTGTAATGATAGCTCTCAGTTATTTTTTTGGCCAGAGCTGGGTTTGAACCCGCCACCTCTGGCACATGGGACCGGCACCCTCTTCCTTTGAGCCACAGAAGCCACCTTTTTAATAGTTTTTTTTTAGGCTCTCAGTTTTAAGTAAAATCATTTTCTTGTTTTCAGGAAACTTTCCTTTATTTCTAACTTACTGAGAGTTTTTTTTTTTGAATTAAAGTTTAATTTAATTGAAAATTTTTCTTTGCCTTTATTGAGGTGATAGCATGTCTTTTTTTATTTTTCTGTTAATATAGTGAATTATTTTCTTTGACTTAAAATTCTGAATGAGGCTTATATTTCTCAGATCAACCTCATTCAGTTGTAATGAACTATTCTTTTTATACGTTGCTTGATTTTATTTGCTACTACTTAGATAAGGTTTTTTGCATCTATATTCATGAAGGATATTATTATTTTGGAATATTTTTCCCTTATAATATATTTCTATGCTTTTATTAACAGACTAACACTAACCTTGCAAGAAGTTAGAAATTGTTACCTCTTCTGAAATTTTCCAGCAGAAATTTGTGTAGATTTGGTAGAGTTTCTCTCCCAAATGTTTTGTAGAAATCCCTTGTGATGGCATTGAAACTAGAGAGTTTTTAAAAAATGTTTTAAATTATTAGCGTCAATTCTCTTATATTCTGTTTATATAATCCTTCTTGAACCAGTTTTAAAGTTTGTGTCTTTCAATAAATTGGTTAGTGTAGTTAGGTTATCAATATTAATTTCATTTATATTTTCATAGAACCAGTTTTGTTTTCATTGTTTTTCTTTATTTTGTGGGCTATTTGGCTTTATTTATGTCTGCTGTTAATGATATTATTTCTTCTCTTCTGCTTTCTTTAGGTTTAATTTTACTTTTTCTTTCCAATTTCTGAAACTGGAAGCTAACATTACTGATTATCAACCTTTCTTATTTTTTAAAATAAACATTTAATGCTATAAATTTTGTTGTAAACATGGTTTTAGCTGTATTTCAAAAATTTTGGAAGCTTGGAATTTCATTTTAATTTAGTTCAGAATATATTTTAATTTCCCTTTCTTTAACTTTGACTTATGACATTTCAAAGCATATTGTTAATTTCCAAATATTGGGGATTTTACAGATGTCTTTTTATTCTAATTGATATTTTAACTCCTTTATGAACTTAACATGTTTGTGTTATTCTAGTCTTCTTAAATTTGTTGAAGTTTTGTTTATCACCCAGAAAATGGTTTATGTTAGTGAATGTCTCAGGTCTACTTCAAAAAATGCATACTCAGCTATTTACTGCCAATAAAGCCAAGTTTATTGAAACTGATAGGTAGTTTTTTTATAACTCCGGGATTTACTAGTTCTACCAATTCCTAGGAGGGAAATGTTAAAATCAACAAATATAATTATGAATTTGCCCATTTACTTTTGTAGTTCTATTACCTTTTGATTAATATATTGGAAAGTGCTACTCTTAGGTAAATATGTAATATTTACTAAGACATTAATTGAATATAAACTGTCACACATAGGTTTTTTACCAAGATGAATATATAAATGACAAATAAAAATATCTATTTATGGCTCTTTGTACACATGCTGAAAAATTGGAAGTATGTATTTTGGACTTCATATTAAATAAAGAGAAAGTTCATAGACAAACAAACATAAAAGACCATGAATTAATGTAAATTCATTTTAATAGAGAAAGGTAAATTGATTTTAATACCTGTACTGTGAAACACTTGGCATCTATTATCTAAAAAGTGATATCATGAAAGTTTGACTGTTTCATGTTTGGTTCTAAAGTGACATTTGATTTATGTTTACATATCATTCTCTATGAACATTGATTTTTTTTTATAGACGGTACTTTAGTTTGTGAGGCAGAATTCTAGGATGGCCCTAAAGATTCCCACCTTCCAGATACTCATCTCAATACAGTGACAAAGAAAGTCAAAAGCAAACAAGATGGAAAATCTTTGGAATGTAAGGCTAGCCAAGGAATTTTTTTTTTTTTTGTAAGACAGAATTTATTCACAGAAAAGAATACAGAAAACATTAAGTCTCCTGGTAGAGGAAGAGAATTCTAGTGGGGAGAGAGAAGCTCTCTCCGTTTCTCTCCCAGTCTTTCCCCATCTCCTCCTTTAGGCCTTTAGTCTCAGGGTATATATAGGTGTATGGGTTCCTTGGCCAGGAAACGAATGAATACA
>CAUYON010004932.1:0-12383 GCA_963573935.1 Arctocebus calabarensis | reverse complement strand
AGAGATGAGGACTCAGGTGCACTGGGAGATGAGTGCTGTCTGGATGCACACTAGCAGAAAGGGGAGGTGAGGACTCTGATGTGTTGGGAGAGGAGTGCTGTCTGGATGCACAGTAGCAAAAAGGAGAAATGAGGACATGGGAGTGCTAGGAAAGGAGTGCTTTCTGGATTCACACAAGCAGAAAGGAGAGGTGAGGACTCAGTTGTGCTGGGAGAGGAGTGCTGTCTGGATGCACACTAGCAGAAAGGAGAATTGATGACTCTGGTGGTCTGGGAGAGGAGTGCTGACTTCATGCACAAGCAAAAAGGAAAGGGGAGGACTTGGCTGCTTTGTGAGAGAAGTGCTGACTGGACTCATACTTGTAGTAAGGAGAGGTGAGAACTCAGCTGCACTGAGACAGGATTTGTGTCTGGATGCATACTGGCAGAAAGGGGATGTGAGGGCTCAGTTGCTCTGAAGAGGAGTGCTATCAGGATGCACACTAGCAGAAAGAAAAGGGGAGGAATTTGGTGTGCTGGGAGAGGAGTGCAGTCTGGATACATACTAGTGAAGGACCCAGCGAAGCCATTCTGGGCTTTCATCCTCCATTTTAGAGCAAACCTGAAAGTCCCTAGTCTCATCTCTTAGTAAGCCACACTCCTCCCCATTTCCCAGAGTGCATCTGCTCCCCCACCCCTGTCCCCCACCGTTAAAATTGGTGGGACCCAATCAGCTTTAAACTCCAGTATAGGCACAAGGAATAACGAATCCAGGGACTACACTTTGTTACCCCACCTCCCACCCAATATCCACCCCATAAAAACCCCATGCACTGTGAGCACAGGGCTCTCGTCCCAGCTGCATCTAGGAGTGCTGGCATCCCAGGCTTGAGCTTGAATAAAACGCCCTTGTGTGATTGCATTGGTGTCTGGCTCTCTTGCATGGTCTTTGGGGACCCCGATTCTTGGGTGTAACATTTGGGGGCTCATCTGGGATCCCCAAGACCCCAAGAGACTCTACCCAGAGGACTGGTAAGTGTATGTGTCTTTGTCTTTGTGGTGAGTGGATTCTTTCTGGACTGTGCAGGTTTTGGGTTGTGGTCAGAAGACAGCCTAGGTGGATGAACTGGAGGGCCACTGGCCAGAGGTAGCGGATGTTCCCACCTCCCTGGGGGAAGACTGGGATGTGGAATCCCCAGTTTCCTATAGTGGGGATCACGTGGAATCGATCTTCTTAGGGCTTTTGAGTAGGAGTGGGCTGCGCCCGTGGATGAGAGCCAGGCCGTCCATTCACTTTCAGTTTTGTTTCAAATGAGTCCATAGCCGTGTCTGCCTTTGTTTTTGTAATGTGTGTGTTGTGTTGTGTGTTTGCTGGGCGAGTAGGGGATGGAGCAGACTCAGATGACTCCACTTTCACTTATCCTTGACCACTTCCAGGACTTTCGGGCTCAAGCCCAGAACCTGGGTCTTGTGGTGAAGAAAAATAAACTTGAAATCTTTTGCGGGAACTAATGGCCGACGTTTGATGTTGAATGGCTGCCTGCAGGAAACTTTCACATCCCCTTTATCCTCCAGGTTAAGGACATTGGCTACAGGCCTAAAACAGGCCATTCCAACCAGGTCCTGTACATTACCACCTGGCAGGACCTGGTTAAGGACCCTCCTCCCTGGCTGAAAAGTATCCTACCACCCTGGTTGGAGAAAACCGAGGCCAGCACAGTGTTTGTTGCCCTGCAGGAAAAACCTAAGCCCAAAGGGACTAGACCATCCACCTCCACCCCATTGTATCCTGTTTTGCTGGGTGGGGTGACCCAGAAGAGCTTTTCTCCCTGCCCTACCATCCCTTGAGCCAGGCACGCCCTAATGCCTAGCTAGTCCCAGGAGAGGCTGAAGCGGCAGCAACACTACCTGTCGGTAGTCCACTGCATACCCACAGGAGGGCCTTATGGGATGCAGCTGGACAGTCTGGGCAGGTGGTGGCTGATTCTACTGCCTTACCGCTCCGGGCAGTGGGCCCTCCTGAGGAAGGACCCCTGTACTCCTGGCCTTTCACCACTAGTGACCTATACAACTGGAAAATGCAAAACCCTAAGTTTTCAGAAAAACCCACCGCCCTTATTGACCTATTAGGTTCTATCCTTTTCACCCATCAGCCCACTTGGGATGACTGCCAGAAGCTGCTATAGGTCTTCTTCACTACTGAGGAGAGGGACTGAATCTTGGCAGAGGCACGGAAGTCCATCCTAGATGACAATAGGCAGCCTACCATGAACCTGGCATTAGTTGATGCTGCGTTCTCATTGACCCAGCCAAACTGGGATTTCAATATGGCAGACAGTAAGAAGAGACTCCGGGTCTACTGCCAGACTCTAATGGGGGGTCTCCATAAAGCAGCAAGGAAGCTGACTAATTTGGCCAAGGTAGAAAATGTACAGCAAGAGAAAGATGAGTCCCCTGCTGCCTTCCTAGAGCGGATCATGGAGGCATTCCACACTTACATGCCCATGGATCCAGAGGTGGAGAGTAGTAAGGCAGCTGTTATGATGGCTTTTGTTAATCAGTCAGTTCCTGACATTAAGAGAAAACTTCAGAGAATAGACAGGCTGGCAGAGAAGGCCTTGCAGGACTTGCTGGTGGAGAGAGCCCAGAGAAAAGCAGACGTGTGCCACTAACAAGCAGAGCAAGGAACTCGTTAAAATTCTGCTCACCACCACGGTAAGCGGCTCCAAGGAGAAGGAGCAGAGGCTGCAGAAACTGGCTGGTGGAGGAGGTAGGGAGTTGCCCCAGGGGGGTCAACCTCGGCTATGGAGAGATCAGTGTGCATACTGCAGGAAGACTGGCCCCTAGCCAGAGAATGTCCAAAAAGCAGGACAATGCGGACCCCCCTCAAAACCGAGCCCATGTTCTAGAACTTGGGGAACTCAGTGACTAGAGAGGACGGGATTGGATCCCCTCCCTGGGCCCTGAGTAACCCTTAAAGTGGAGGGGACACCAACAGATTTCTTAGTTAATACAGGTGCACAACACTCAGTCCTAGTTGAAAGTAAAGGCAAGTTAGCCTCCAAGAAAGCCTGGGTGTAGGGCACCACTGGGATGAAACAATACTCGTGGACCATCTGGAGAACAGTTGACATAGGAAAGGGGAGTGTCACATTCATTTATGGTCATCTCAGATTGCCCTTACCCCTTACTCGGTACAGACCTGCTTAGTAAAATTGGAGCACAAATTTCCTTCAAACAAGAAATGCCACAGGTTACGAACAGACAGGGACATCCTGTCCATGTCCTACCTCTGCACCTAGAGAATGGTTATTGACTCCA
This sequence comes from Arctocebus calabarensis, assembly GCA_963573935.1. Classification (NCBI taxonomy): domain Eukaryota; kingdom Metazoa; phylum Chordata; class Mammalia; order Primates; family Lorisidae; genus Arctocebus; species Arctocebus calabarensis. The sequence goes on along the minus strand of CAUYON010004932.1, from coordinate 9,084 downwards.
TCAGCAACCTCTGCCACTGAGCCAAGCTGATATCTCTGAGTGGCTGGACTCCTACCCATTAGCCTGGCCTGAAATGGGAGAAAGTGGGATTGACAAAACACTGGCCCCTGCTCATAGTCAAGCTCAAGCCTGAAGCTGAACCAGTGTGGGTTAGGCAGTACCCCATGACCCATGAAGCCAGAAACAGAATTCTGCCACACATTTGGCAGTTACTGGACACTGGGATCCTGATCCCCTGTTAGTCCCCATGGAATACCCCCTTGCTACCAGTAAAAAAGCCCCTCACTAATGATTACTGGCCAGTTCAAGACCTCCGGGAGGTTAACAAGTGGGTAATACACATTCACCCAACTGTACCAAACCCCTACAACCTCCTAAGCTCACTGGCCCCATCCCAGATCTGGTGTACGGTATTAGATTTGAAAGATGTCTTCAGCTTGTTGCTGGTGCCCCAGAGCCAGGCCCTGTTCACTTTCAAGTGGAGTGATCTGGAGAGAGGCATCAGCGGACAGCTAATGTAGACCCACTTGCCACAAGGGTTTAAGAACTCTCCAACTATCTTTGATGAAGCCTTGCATGAAGATCTAGGTGAGCTCTGCAGAAACAACACCCCAACCTGACCCTCCTCTAGTATGTAGATGACATCCTAGTGGTGGCCATCAGCAAACAGGATTGCCTACAAGGAACACGCGACCTGCTTGTCACCCTGGGAGACCGGGGGTATTGGGCATTGGCAAAGAAGGCCCAGATCTGTCAGCAAACTGTAAATTACTTGGGATACACCCTTAAAGATGGTCAAAGGTGGCTCACTGAGGCCAGAAAGCAGACTGTACTCAACATCCCGACCCCAACCAATCCCAGGCAGGTGTGAGAGTTTCTGGGGTCAGCAGGGTTCTGTCGACTTTGGGTGCCAAGTTTTGCTGAAATTGAGAAACCTCTCTATGAAGCCACAAGGGAGGGGCACCCCTTCAAGAGGACAACAGAAAGAGAATTAGCCTTTCAGGAACTTAAGACTGCTCTGCTCTCTTCCCCCACTTTGGGGCTCCCTAACATTACAAAACAATTTCATCTCTATGTAGATGAACACAAAGGGATAGTCAAGGGGGTGTTGACCCAGACCTTGGGATCCTGGACCCATCAGGTAGCCTACTTATCAAAAAAACTAGACCTAGTGGCATCAGGATGGCCCCCCTGCCTCCACATTGTGGCAGCCACTGCACTGCTCATAAAGGACACAGACAAACTCACCATGGGGCAGGAACTGTTGCTAACCATGCCCCATGTCATTGAAGGGGTCTTGAAACAACCCCCAGACCAGTGGATGAGTAATGCACGGCTAATACACTACCAGAGCTTGTTACTAAACCCACCACAAATCCAGTTCTTGCCCAGCACTGCTCTAAACCCTGCTACTCTCCTGCCCAACCCGGACATGGAAACACCACTCCACAATTGCCAGGACATCCTACCTCAAGTCCACAGCACACCTCAAGACCTGACTGACCAACCGCTACAGGATGCCGAGGAAACCTGGTTCACAGATGGCAGCAGCTTCGTGAAGGATGGCCAATGGTACTTGGGGGCAGCGGTGGTCTCTAAGGCAGGTACACTTTTGGCTGAACCCCTTCCAGTCAGAACCTCCGCCCAATGGGCTAAATTAAATGCTCTTACCAAGGCCCTAGTTCTAGGCCAAGGGAAAAAGCTTAATATCTATACTGACAGCCAATACTCATTTGCCACCGCTCACATCCATGGGGCCATCTACTGGGAGAGGAGGCTGCTGACAATGGAGGGAAAACTGTTAAAAACAAGCAAGAAATACTGGACTTACTAGCCACCATCTGGTCACCAAAAAAGCTAGCCATCATCCATTGCCCAGGGCACCAAAAGCCCACTACCCCAGTGGCAAAGGGCAATCATCAGGCGGACAAAGCTGCCAGAAGTGCAGCCCTCAGAGCCACACAGGTCCTAGCTGTCACCCTCCTTGACACTGGGCTTCCAGTCCTGCCAGAAGAACCCAGATACACCCCTGAAGACTTGGCATGGATCCACACCATCCCTCAGGCACATAACCCTTCCCAATACAATGGCTGGTGGCACATGGCAGATGGAAAAATCATCCTCCCTGCGCAGCTAGGGCTAGACATCCTGCAGTGCATGTACCAGGCAACCTATATGGGCAGCAGGAAGTTAAGAGACTTAATCTGACATGCACAGATTAAGATCAAGTGAATGGATGACAAAGTGGACCAGATAGATAATGCTTGCAAAGCTTGCCAGTTCACTAGTGCCTGAATTGGGCCTACTACCCAAGGCACCCACACAAGGGGTGCCAAGCCTGGTGCATATTGGAAAGTAGACTTCACGGAAATCAAGCCTGGTCGATATGGGTACAAATATCTCTTAGTCTTTGTAGATACCTTCTTGGGGTGGATAGAAGCCTTCCACAAAACATGAAACTGCTCAAACCATGGCGAAAAGGCTGCTAGAGGACATTCTTCCCAGGTACGGACTACCAGCTATAATTGGCTCAGACAATGGGCCAGCCTTTATATGTCAAGTAACTCAGGGAGTAGCCACAGCACTGGGAACAATCTGGAAATTACATTGTGCATACAGGCCCCAGAATTCGGCACAGGTAGAAAGGATGAATAGAACATTAAAAAGATCTTAACCAAATTAACCCTAGATTCCGGCGGGGATTAGGTGGCTCTCCTTCCCTTTGCATTATATAGGGTCAGAAATTCCCCCTACACTCTAGGCCTCTCCCCCTATGAATTGTATGGGAGACCACCTCCTATTATTCCAAACAACCGCATAGATCTTTTAACAGAGGCAAATGATGAAGATTTTCTTCTTTCCCTCTGCTGTTACCAGCAGGTACAGAAAGAAAATTGGAACCTCCTGGGTGCCACCTATGTAGAAGGCCCGATCCCAGAGCCTCACAAGTTTTGGCCAGGGTCTGTGTCAAAAGACACCAGCAGGAAGCTCTTGAACCACAGTGGAAAGGGTCTTACACTGTGATCCTGACCACCCCCACTGCATTCAAAGTCGACAGCATTGCTGCGTGGGTCCATCACACCTACATCCAGTTGGCAGACCGGTTTGCCATCAAAGAGTATTACACCCCACAATGGAAGCTCGAGAAAGACCCTGCCAACCCACTCAAGCTCAAATTCAAGGGTCCAGCACAGTCACCCTGATCACAGTCTTGACACTCTTGTTAACTGTGTGTGTCCCTTGCTCAAGCTCACTCCAAGCCCTTAGCAGCCCACAACAGCCTTTTAACATCACCTGGCAGATCCTGGGACAAGCCAAGGGAGAAATTCTAAACCAGACCTGGGGCTTACACCCCCAGGGACACTGGTATCCAGATTTACAGGTAGACTTAAATGATTTAATTGAAACCATTGGATGGGACACCAGCACTACTACATGGGCCCTGGCTACCATGTAAACAAGTGTGGCAGAGCCGAACATTTTTTCTGCCAAGCTTGGAGTTGTTTCTCCACAGGCCAAATCTGGTGGGATCCCCCTCACAAAGGGGACCTCGTTACAGTACAGTGAGCCACGGCAGCCCCACCATCTTGCCGACAAACGGGGGCATGGGGTCATCCAAATCAACTTTTGTGACCCTATACTCATCTGGTTCACAGCCCCAAGAAGAAAGGCAGCAGGATGGGAATGGGGCAAGACTTGGGGAATTTGCCTGTATGAAAGAGTCCGGTTGCTCTACATAGACAGAAGGGGTACCTTCACCCTAAAAGTTATCTATACCACCCCCAACTAAGGCCCCTCTTTAGAAATTGGTCCTAACACAGTTTTGCAACTGTGCCCACTGGCTCTGGCTACTCCACCCTCTACGTCCCTTGCCTCCCCCTCTCCTAGTCCCTTTCTCAGCTCCTCACCAACTAGCCTCTGTGGCCTCCCATATCCTATTTGGGACCTCCTCGTCAGCACCCATCGGGTAATCAATCATGACCAGAGTTGACTAACACATGCTGACTTTGTCTTGATGTAAAACCCCCTTACTATGAGGGCATAGCCCTCCAGGATAGCTTCACTCCTGGTGAGGCTGCAACTTGCTGCTGGCATCAGCATAGTTGCCCCCTCCTTACTCTCCAATCCGTGCCAGGGAAGGGAACTTGAATGAGATGAGTGCCCACCTCCCACAGGCACCTGTGTAAAAATAGCTGCCAGTGGAATGGAACCAGGTATTTACTACCCCTCCTGAGATGCCTGGTGGGCTTGCTCTACAGGCCTGGCCCCATGCATACACTCAGGAGTCTTAAATGCGACCAAAGACTACTGTGTCCCTGTGCAACTGATACCTAGACTAATTTACCATAAACAAGAGACCATTTTTCAGAGATTTGAAAGCACAGGCCTTCGTTTCAGAAGGGAACCTGTGACAGCACTCACCATCTCTGCCCTGTTAGGACTGAGATTAGCAGGAGCAGGCACCAGAATCTCAGCTGTAGTCCTCCAAGATAAAAACTATGGAACGCTGTGAGCAGCTATTGATTTAGATATAGAAAGGATAGAAAAATCCATCACTCTACTTCAGGACTCCCTCCCTCACTTCCCTCTCTGAAGTAGTGCTCCAAAACCGGAGGGGGCTCGACTTGCTGTTTTTGCAACAAGAAGGATTGTGCGCTGCTCTAGGCAAAGAATGCTGTTTTTATGCTGATCATTCTGGGGTAGCTAAAGAATCCATGACCCTAGTATGGGAAGGACTACAGAAATGCACACAGGAAAGAGAGCAAGCCCAGAATTGGTATGAAGCTATGTTAAATTGGTCCCCGTGGCTTGCCACCCTTATTTCTACCGTAGCTGGACCTCTAATCCTGCTCTTACTAGCCTTAACAATAGGACCATGTGTAATTAATAGACTTACAAATTTTATAAAAAAACGAGTTGAGGCAGTGCAACTCATGGTCCTCAGAGCTCAATATCAGCCCCTAAGCTCCCATAGTGATCCCAAACTCACCACTGAAGTCCAATGATTGGGTCCTCTTAGTTACAAGGAGAAGGGGGGAATGAAGGATCCAGTCACGTCATTCTGGGCTTTCATCCTCCATTTTAGAGCAAACCTGAAAGTCCCTAGTCTCATTTCTTAGTAAGCCACACCCCTCCCCATCTCCTGGAGTGCATCTGCCCCTCCCCAGCCAGTAAAATTGGTGGGACCCAATCAGCTTTAAACTCCAGTATAGGCACAAGGCATAACCAATCCAGGGACTACACTTTGTTCCCCCACCCCCCCACCCCATATTCATCCCATAAAAATCCTACGTGCTGCAAGCACGGGGCTCTCAGTCCCAGCTGTGTCTGGGAGTGCTGGCAGCCCAGGCTCAAGCTTGAATAAAATGCCCTTGTGTGATTGCATCAGTGTCTGGCTCTCTCGCATGGTCATTGGGGACCCCAATTCTTGGGTGTAACACTGGCACAAATGGGAATTGGAGTTGAGGACTTGGGAGGTCTGGGAGAGAAGTACTGTCTTCATGAACACTAGCAGAAAGGAGAGTTCATGACTTGGATGTGAGGAAGAGGAGTGCTGTCTAGATGCACACTAACAGAAAGGAGAGTTGAGGACTCTGGTGGTCTGGGAGAGGAGTGCTGAGTTAATAGAGAAGCAGAAAGGAAAGGTGAGGATTCAGGTGCCTTGGGAGAGGAGTACTGTCTGGATGCACCCTAGCAGAAATGGGAGGTGAGGATTTGGGTGCTCTGGGAGACAAGTGCTGTTTGTATGCAAACTCACAGAAAGGAGACGTAAAGACTCTGGTGTGATGGGAAGGAGTGCTGTCTGGATGCACACTAGCAGATAGGAGAGTTGAGGATTAGTGTGGCCTGGGAGATGAGTGCTGTATTCATGCACAGTAGCAGAAAGGAGAGTTGAGACTCTAGTGGTCTTGGAGAGGAGTGCTGAATTCATGCACAAGTGGAAAGGAAAGGTGTGGACTCGGGTGCTTAGAGAGAGGAGTGCTGTCTGGATTCACACTTGCAAAAAGGAGGGGTGAGAACTTGGGTGATCTGGGAGAGGAGTGCTGTCTTGATGCACACTACCAGAAAGGACAGATGAGGACTCAGGTGTGAAGAGAAGGAGTGCTGTCTGGACACACACTATGAGAAAGGAGAGTTAAAGGCTCATGTGTCTGGGAGAGGAGTGCTGTCTTGATGCACACTAGTAGAGAGAGGAGGTTAGGACTTGGGTGTGTAGGGAGATGGTTGCTGTCTGCAAGGATACCAGCAGAGAGGGGAGGTGAGGACTTGGGTACTCTGAGAGATGAGTGCTGTCATGATGCTCACTAGCGGAAAGGAGAGGTGAGGACTCGGGTGTGATGGAAAGGACTGCAATTGGCATGCACACTGGTGGGAGAGTTGAGGACTCTTGTGTGGGGTAAGAAACCCCCACATGTACGTCTCATGTACGTTTCATTTGAGTGAGCCACTAATGGGTTAAACTGGCTTTTGCCTTCACAGAAAAAGCAAGATGTTTGGGCTGATCCTGAGGCAAACACAAAGACTGTTTTCTGGTGATATGGAAACAGATACTTTGAAGTTTTTGCAGCCATTGTTTCCAAGGAGTTAGAAGCTGAACAGCTTCTTTCCTGGAGACACGGCCCAGAGGTTGACAAAGTGTTTTATATTTTGTCAAAAGCCTAAAGATCTCTTTGTTTCTCTGCAGGGAAACAAAGTCATAAACCCATTTAAGGTTAACCTGGTGAGAACATGAGGAGTTTCAGAAAGCAGTTCCCCTGTAGCTCTGTCTCTCTTATTTTTATGTAAATTTCTTACACAAAAGCTGAGGCTCATTTACAAGGAGTTATGGCAAAAGAGAACTGTGATAGTTTGCAGACTTGATGTCTGCCACTTGGGTTTAGAGTTAGATACAGGAAGTTCGATAATAGTGAATGTTGTAAATTATAGATTAAGTGTGCATGTGATTGCCAATGTATATAAGGTCGTCAAAAATAAAGTTAATTTGCCTCATGCCACAACAAAGCCTGTAGCCTGCTTCTTGCGCCCTTTTAACATTACAGAGTGAGCTTACACCCAAGGCAAAGCTGCAGCCCCTTGCATCTCCAGTCACGCAACATATTTGGCGTAATCAGCAGGGTCCAGGAGAAACACGAAAGGGCTAGAGAACTCCTTGGACGCTGAGCTGGAGGATGGCCACCCCCACCAGAAGCATTGGAGAGATCTTCGCTGAAACTTCCTGGTAAGTTTGAGAACTCTGTAACCAGGATGGTTCAGTAGTACATGGGACGTTCCTGGCATTACAAAGAAGCATGGGGGGAAATAATATGAGTACTCAGCTCAGTGCCTCTTTAGAAGATCAATATATTGCCATGCTCAAATTCTTGATTACATCCACTAAAATACCTATAAAAGCTAGCAACCTAAAAGAATTATTTAGAGTTGTGGTTAAGCATTGCACTGAAAAAAAACTGCACTTGAATATGAAACTATGGAAGAAGGTCGGAAGAGATTTGCATCATGCTCACCAAAAAGGAGATTTTATTAGCAGGGAAGTTTGGGCAACTTATCAGCTGGTGAATACGTCCTTGGAGCCTTTTCAGCCATGCTCAGAAGCGTTCTCAGGGTCAGAGGATAATCTGGCTGAAGAGTCATTACCCCCACCTCCTCCCTCAGAGGAGAAGAAGGAGGTGGTAAGACCCAAGGAGCATGAGTATGATAATCTAATGACTCCTGACCCAGCACCAGAAAAACCTGTTAAAAAATACATTGGTGACTTAATTAGTTTAGATAGCGACACAGAGAGCTGTCCTGACTTAACAGAAGCAGTGGATGATACTTTGCCTAAAGAAACAGAATTTGAGCACCTTAAAAACGTTATGGCTGAAGGATTTCAAACTCTAAATAAGAGGCTTTCATTCTTAGAAAAGAAAGGAGCTGAAATACTTTCTTCTAGAGCAGACTCTAAACCAGGATCATGTAAAGATGCAATACCACCTTATAAGCCTCTCACACACCTTCTGCACCTCCAAATCCAATGCCATGGAGAAATGACCCTTGGCATTCAAAGGTTCCACTAGGCAGCTATCCAGTATTGCCCAATGCACCCAATTCTAAATTTGTGGCCCCATGTCATTTTCTTTTAGAAATTTCTGAATTGGTTATTGCTAATGAAGATTCAGTCAGAACTGATCAGTTGGGCACTAAAGAGCCTACTGCTAATGTTTTCCCAGTTTTTAGGCAAATTCAAGAGGATGGACATCCAAGCCCTCCTCATCATATACCAGTCCAGGTAAAATTTCTACATACAATGAAGAACTCAGTATATGCCTATGGGCCAACTTCTCCTTTTATTATAGGAGTATTAAATTCTTATTGTGCAGAGCATATCTTTTTACCAGCAGATTGGGAAACTTTAGCTCAAACTACTTTAAGTCCTGATCAATTTTTGCAATTCAAAGCTTGGTGGTTAGAAGAGGCTAATTTACAAAATCACACCTCAGGAGTCCTGGTTAGTCACTTAATGGGATCTGGAGAGGAAGCTTCCATTCATAATCAATTGCATCTTCCACCTGAAACCCTGCTTCAGGTAAAAGATGTTTGCATTAGGGCCTGGCAAAGGCTAGAAGAAAAGGATAGTGTGAGACAATTTTTTACAAAAATAATTCAGGGAAATAATAAATCCTATTCTGAGTTTGTGGCACATTTGCAAACTGCAATAGAGAGATCTATTCCAAGAATTGAAGCAAGGTAAAAGCTCTTGTTACCATTAGCCTTTGAAAATGCAAATTTTGATTGCAAGCAGGTATTAACTGCTGTAAAGAACCAAAAACAATGTTACTATTAAGCAATATTTAAAAGTCTGTAGGGACATCGGCTCAGGAACTTTTCAAGCTCAGATGCCATACAGAAAGTAAAAAAGAAACCAAAATGTTTTAACTGTGGTAAATTGAAACACATCAAGAGCTGACTGTCATAAAAGTAAAACTGAAACTGCTCTGGCTACAAACCAGGTGCTGGGAATTTGTTGCCATTGTAGAAAAGGTAAACATCGGAATTCTAATTTCACCTTATGACAAAAAAAGGCAGCACCAATAATGAGAGAAG
>CAUYON010004930.1:0-54511 GCA_963573935.1 Arctocebus calabarensis | reverse complement strand
CGGAAAAATCATTTTATTCAGTTAATTAAAAACAACTGATACTCAAATTCAGAAGGTTGAGTATATGTGTTTATCTAAAAAGCAGCTAAATGTGACAAAGATATATTTATTTTCATTCTGTCTACCTTGGAAATGATTCCCTGATTTTGTGAACACTTGTCCAAAGCTTGGGAACATATTGAGAACGTTTACAAATGAAATATAGTTTCCATTTTTGTAAAAGACACACTTCTAGAGATTAGTCAGACATAGCTATCAATGCATGTGTTTAATTAGCCTACTATATTTTAATTGGGAGAATGCTTCCCATTGTTTTTGTGTTTAGGGTACTTTTCTGTGTTTGTCTAAGGGGAGAGATATACAACTGCCACATGCATGCATGTTTGAGCATATCAATAAAAGACTTATTTTTTTAATACACCCACTTATTATTTGTTGATTGTCTTTTAAAACTGTACTTGTTTTTGTAACATGGCTAATACAATTACCAACCTTAATTACAAATAAAAACAATAGAGTATACTTTCCTATTTTCCTACTTTCTGTCTTTGATATATATTTAATTTTTCTTTCCCTTCCCTTATTTGCATTCATTTTGATGCCCATCGATTTGTTTCTCCATTACTGTTATTTCTGCAATTTTCTGGTTCCTTTATAGCTCGAGCCTACTCTCTTTGATCCGCTTCCCTTCGAGCTTTATTTTGGGGCCTGTTTTTCATGTTCTATAAAAAATATTTTTGCCCCTCTCCACTTTATTCTTTTGATTTAACTCCTTCTCAGAACAAGAATAAACTCCAGCTTTGAGTGAACAGGTAAATGTTTTTAAAAGAATAAGTCCTAAGAATCTTGGCTTTGTGTGGCTGAATAGAAATGGTCAAGAACCGACTTCAAAGACCCTCCAGAACAAAGACGCTTTTCTGAGGCCACTAACAATCCACCAATTCCTTCGGACTCATCTTTGCCAAAAGATATGAGCTAATGACAGAACAGAAAAGTCTTGTATGAGTAGCCAAGTAGGCTTGGGAACAAACATATCCTTGACATAATAAGGGGAAAACATACTGTTTATCTCTTTAATAACCATCTTGAGGAAAATTAATGTTACTTTGTCCTTTGTGCAGAACAGTAATTGGATTGTGTGTTTCATTTATATCTGGACAAAGGCCAGGATATTGAAATACTTCTCAATATTAGATTTTCTTGTTTAAAAATTAGATTTTATTGGCATTCTCTTTCCGAGATTTCTTCATTAAAAGCTTCATTAAACATAAATCTTCTTTTACACAGCAGAAACAAAATTGTTTCAAAGAGGTCATTTTAAAAGTCTTTCGAAAGGGTGGTACTAAGCTTTTTCTAGTGGCTGGTCTCCCCTGGATCTGGCATTCCAGGGATAAAACGATCATTGAACTTTGCCTACCTGTGTCTCATACACATATTAGTGACATTAATGGTTTTACTATATAAAAACTAAGTAATTTCTAGAGTCTAAGGCTATTATAAGTATTATATTTTTAAAATTCTGGGCTGGGAAGTAGCTTATAGAGGTTTGATTCAATGACACCCTAACTTTAGGGGCCACTTCTATTTGGTCTTCGGGGGAGAGAGTTTGCATAGATACTGTGATAAAAAATACAATTGGGCATGAAGTACAGTTATGTACTTAACTTTGATTATGTCTCCTGAGAAGGACTGAACACACTCATCACAAGGGCAATAGGGAAAGCTACCGTGACATAGCTTTTCCTCCTTAAAACTGTTTTCCACTCCTCGCTCTCTGCAAAAAAATTGGATAGGCTGGCTTCTCAGCACTGTGCAACATGATTTTCCGGCAGAGTTTGTGCAAGCCCAGTTTTACCCTTGGTCTCTTGACGCTCTGTGTTTCTGGCTCACACCTTTCCACATGAGGGGAGATAATTAAATGGTTTGTTTTGAAAGGCCTTCCCCACTGGGCCGAAGACTTCACGGGTAACAAAAATAAACAAATACAATGTGAGGTGTCAGTAAGGGACAATCATAATAAACAGTGGGGACTACCTAGAAGAACTTAAAACCGAGATATATGTGTCCATGTCAAAAGCCTGTAAAGTGAGAACATTTACCTCGTCATGATTGAAAACTAAGCGTAAAACATTTATCATTTCTCCCCAAAGGAGAAAATAGCAACAAAACAACCTGGCTGTCACATATGAGCTGGTAATATTTTGTTAGTTCCTGCCGATGATCTTTTTTAAAAGCAAACCTTCGATGAAATTATCCCTTCTCGGCTCTGGACAAGAGTGGAATGCATGGGGATTGGCGATGGTGACGGTCAAGGCTGAGAAGCGCGGGGGCCTGGGAGCCAGTGCTGAGTGTTCAGGAGGAGCCCAGAGGAACTGGTCCTGAGGCTCTGGAAGCCATGGTGGGTCGGAAGCACACGTGTGGGGAGGAGGGAAAGTGCCAGGGCTGGGTTCCAGGCCGAGCGCCAACAAGAGTCAAGGCAAGAGGCAAATGGAACAAGTGGCCATTAGGGAGCGGTGCCTGGAGGGACTCTAGGAGCACTTCACGGAGGGCAGCAGCTCTTATGGGGACTCTGCTGTTGAGCTCCACAGGGAGAAAGCCGCATGGTAAGGTGCGAAGCTGCTCTACACTCTCCCTCCCCTAACCTTCATGTCCACAGGGAAGATGTCCTTGGGCTTTCTTTCTGGAAATCGTTTGCTCGCAGGCTGATTCGAGGCCAGCAGTGACTCTCACAAGTGTTCCCTCCAACTGTCTCTCCCAGCCTGATGCTTCTTGGCTGCAGGCCATGGTGCAAACAGAGCTGCGGGGGTCTCGCAGGGCTCAGGGAAGCCCGGGCAAGAATGATGTCCCCCGGAAGGGTGGGATGGACTGGATGGCTATGAAGCTTGGGCAGTTCCTGGCCACTCCTTCTGCACCTTCTCCTACTAAAGCTCCTTCACATGGCTGCCCAGGGAGGCCCAACAAAGTCAATGACAGCTGAGAAGAAAGTGGCATGGTCCCAGCACAAGGAGAATATCAGGAAAAAGATGTAAGAAGGAGTAGGCAAATTGAACAGAACATGAGTAATATTCACCAGGGAAGTGTCCTGTGGAGCAGCAAAACCACTAAGGAACTCTAGGAGCCTAATGACGCACTCCTTCTTGGAGGGAAGCCCACAGGGCGGAAACGCAAGGGCAGACGGAACAGAGGACAAGATGGTGGGACGGAGATACCCGAGTGACCTGCATGATTAGTAAGGCAGGTCTGGGTTCTAAGTATCATCGACCCATGATGGACTCAGAGCCCCTTTCCCACCCTCCAAGCACGGCTGTTCATGGAACTCTGCGTGATCAGCGCCTGCTCCCCGGGACGTCCCATCCGTTCTCAGGTCTCCGAGCACAGTTCATGCGCTGACACCTCCCACTCAACTCCTCCCCTGAGCTCCTGCCTCTTCTGCCCTCTCTCCACATCCATATAGATGGACATAAACTTGGCAAAACAGAACTCCGGGTGCCTCACACCTGCCAGGTACCTCCTCCCACGTGTTAGTGTGAGTTCCATTCTAGATTGGATCATCCCTCATGTCCTATCCATTAGCAAGTTGTGTCAGCTCGACCTTCAAAAATAACCAGAGTCCAGCCGCCTCTCCCTCCCTCCCTGCTGCCCCTCACCCATGCCACAGCGCCGCTTCCTCCTCCGGGCCCCACTCTGTCCCAGCCCCTAACGATCTATTCTCCCACAGAAGCCCGAGGAATCCCATGTCACTCTTCTGCTCAAACCAGCAAGTGGCTTCCCCGCAGGGAATCAAATCCAGAGCTTTACACTGATGCGCCCCTGTTCCTATCACCTCTAAGTGCTGTCTCCTACTGCTCTCCCTGCCACCGCCTCTGTCCTACCCGCCGGTCTCCTCAATTAGACCAGAATAGGCTCTCCTGCCTCAGGGCCTTGGCACGTGCCCTTTCCCAGTTGTCCCATGGCACACTGCCACTACTCTTTCAGATCTTTCCTCAAGTATGGAAACTGTTCTTTAATGAGGACAGTATTAGGATATGTTGACTTTCAAAAGCCATTGATGATGAAGCTTTAAAACAAAGACTGGCTTAGCCGACATACGATATCCTTTACCAAGCTCTTCACCCTATTCTATCTGTATATATTTAAATTATGAAAACAGCACTGGGAACAGGTATTATAATCATCCACATTTTACAATGGAGCTTGAAAGCTTAAATAAGCCGCCTTGTCCAAGGTCAGGCAGTCAAAAACTCTCAGAATCAGAAAGCACAGGCTTGACCCCAGTGCTGTGGCCCCCCACAAGAGAAAGAGCCCACCCTTCTCTACACAGAAGTTTATTATGCAATGACAATAGTGCCAATATTGTAATAATTGAAAGGATGATGATATAACGGATGATAGCAGCTAACAATTCCCGAGCACTCCATACAAAGCGTGGCGTGAGGTCCTTTGCCCGCATTTATTTAATTTTTGCAGAATCTTGGGAGATAAGCACGATTAGGTGCGTTATTTGCAGGTTGAGACCGAGTCAGTACCAGAATAGATCACCTGTTCAAGGTTAACCGGTGGTAAAGGGGGAGCTAGAATTTACAGCCAGATCCTCGGTCCTTACCCACCCCCTAAATTCCTGCTTAGTCTTATAAACATTTTCTCTCTGCCTTTGCTAGACATACTAGAGACACTATACAGTCAGACATAAGTGAAATCTCTAGGTCAACTGTACTCAACCAAGGTTTCTTCAAGGCAGACAGAGTTGAAGAAATACCATCTTACAATTGAGGTTGAATGTGAAAACTTTCAGGGTCATAATTGTCAGAGGTTGTAAACCAGTTAAGCAGAGGTTTGTAATTCTTGCAATACACTGTTACCACCTTTGCTAAGGCAGACTTTTGTCTCTACGCAAAATGTGCAGTGCTACAGATTAAACTTTTCATTTCGGCAGGAGCCCGCTTGTCTGTCTCCAGGGAAGCTCCCAGCAGGCGGAGGAAAGAGAGCTTGCCTTACCTGGGGTGAGAGTAGGCCATTCGCTTGAACTCATTGTCCCAGTGAGGTCTCCCAAAGAAGGTTTTCTGCTTTAAGCCTGTGATCACATCGGTATTTTCATCCCAGTGCAAAGCTATGTGAATAGCCTAAAGGACAAATTGTGGTATCAGGTGACATTTAGAAAAAAAAATAAAAGTTTCTTTCTATAATTAAAGGATGAAGTAATTAGGCTCATTTGTAGATTTAAAACATGTTTTTTTACAAAGCTGGAAATGCTTATCCTTATTATTAGATGTCACTGATTTTGCACTTTGAGGCAAGAGTCACATCTCCTTTGCATGGAGTCTTGTTGGAACAAAGTGCTTCCTTCTGTTTACTCAGTGAATGTGCAATAACATAAACCTAGAAAGAATATTTTTCTTTAAAAGAACAAGAGTATTAAGGTAAATGTGGCTAAGAAAAAGCAAGTACTAAATGGCTTCCTTTTTTTTTTTTCCCTGCCAAACTAGTCAAAAATTAATCTGTTGTTACTGTCTGCCTTCACTCAACATTATATCCTGGGCATTGGAGAAGGGCATTGCGAGATTAAATATCCGGGGAGAAACTGCATCTTACTTACGATCGGATCTGCCTGTGGGTTGAAAGGGTTTGCTGAATGCTGTCTGCTTTCCTGCGCTGGGAGGATACTGAGTCTGGCAAGCAGGATGTGGTGGCCAGAACTCAGGAAGGGGCAGGGCTGGAGCTGCCTTCAAATGAAGCAAATCCACCCAAGCAGCATGGCACTAGCAGTCTATAGATAGACCAGGGCATGTCAATCCCCTGTGATTTTTAAGTTGTGTCATGTGTTTTAGCCCATACTGCCTTCTGGTGGCTACCTTGCTTCTTACCTCCAGGGAGCTGTGTCCCCTGAGCTAGTCCCTTAGACCCAGCAACAGCTCTTGAGCTCACGCGTTTTACCTATTGGTGCTCAATTTGCTCTCACCCGCTGACTCTACTTGATCCTAACCAGCTCAGGTAACAACCTCCGGGGCACACACAGCTGGTGTCCCCTCTTCCCCACTGCAAGCCTGGCTTCCCAGGCTGACCTTCTCACCTGAGTAAGAAAGCAGCCGGGGCTAGGGAGGTTCAGCCCAGAACAACGGACGTTCCCTCACAGGCCAGCGGGTAGTGGTAGACTGGATCTCAGAAACCTGGGCCAAAGGAAGTTGCCATCAGGCAAGTCTTAGTGGCAGGGCCACTAACAGAAAAGAGTCTGGGAATAGGACTCTAGGCAAAGAAAGGGTGGGGGGAAATGGCAGAGGGTGTCAGGCGACATGTGAGGGAGAGGGAATAGGATCAGCAGAGAGCAAGACATGGGTGGAAGAAATTGCAGGACAAGAGGGGCCCGTGTGCACTGTTGGCAGGTCTGGGGCTGGGAAGAGGCTTAAAGTACTTCCTAAGAAGTTTGGGCATGATTTCACACAAAAAGGAACCTTCCCTGCTTAACGTTTGTGATACCGCCAATCACTGATGTTCAAACAGTTGGAATTATATTTGTTCCATACTTTTTTCAGCCCAATGTTCAATTAATCTCCAAACTCTGTTGATTTGCCCTTCATAATACCTCTTCCATCTGTCCCGTCTGTTCTTGTCATTTTGCCACTTTGAGGTTGTTGAATTCATTTTAACAACTGGCTATTTCTAAAACAGCCTCTTGATTCTTCACTGACAGAATGCATCAATTATTTTTTTCCTTGAATGTTGAGATTAATGATTTCCTGCTTGAAATTTGGGGGGTCTAGAGAATTTCTAACATGTCATGGCAAAAATGTAAGAAAATATCTATT
This sequence comes from Arctocebus calabarensis, assembly GCA_963573935.1. Lineage (NCBI taxonomy): Eukaryota > Metazoa > Chordata > Mammalia > Primates > Lorisidae > Arctocebus > Arctocebus calabarensis. Next base: position 47,711 of record CAUYON010004930.1, on the reverse strand, counting down.
TTAATTTACTTGTATTTAAGGACATATAGCACACTTTTAGAAGTGGCAGAGACCGAAGCGGGTAGGGTTATGTTGTCACAAAGTCAAGTTCAGTTCTCTGTTACGAGAAACCTCAGTCTCAACCCCCAGATGACAGGCAGGTTGGGTACTTATGATCAATTTGTTTTATAGGTAGTGGAACAAGCAGGCAAAAGACAAAAGACCCCGGCTGTGTCTGCCCTTCACCAGATGGATCATCAGTTAAAAATCCCACTCGAATAAGGAAAATGTTTGTTTGGAAAAACATAATTAATACTATATAATTCATTAAGGCGTTTCAAGCCTAGTTTCTAAGGAATCTGCATTTCAAATTATCCCAAAGGATTAAATATTTAAGGAGGACTGCAACTAAGACCATAAACATTGATTAAGCTACTGAATTTCTAGCCAAGTCTTATTCATTTGCAGAAGCAGACTCAAATTACAGTGCTATTATAGGGCCAGTGAGAGTGTGTATATGCGTGTGTCTTGCACACACACACACACAGAGCATACATTTGTAAATTTAGTGATTAATGAAAATCTCGTAAGCTTAAACATACTTTTCTTAAAAGTATTTATCAATGATAGATGCTCCAGAGGTGCTATTTAGAATATACATCGCATACTTTAGTAATCAGTTTATTGTTAATTCTCATATTTGAGGGGTTAAAATGGATTAAAATGTAAGTTATTCAATAATTGAAACACTACCATTGTCAATATTTTGACATATATCATTTTAGATGAACTCCATGTTAGTATTTCATTACTACAATACATTGCAGAATGCTTACCAAAACACAAGATCATCCTGATCGTAGGTAAATAAACACAGGTGTCCATAATTTCTAAGAACACCCTAAGAAAAAGAAATCTCTAGAAAAATCATGTATGCATAATAATTATTTCCTGAAAATGCTCACATACTGTAAAATACAAACTATCAAATGTAAACACCTTGGAATCTTTTTTGCTTAACTCTGAATAGCTCAAAGCATAGAAATAGAACCAATTAGGAACTCAACAAAGCAATACAGTAACATTCACTTACTGTCACACTTAAAAGGACAAATGCAAATTTATTTGGGGTTTTCAACCTCTGGACCATCTTCCATTGCCCAAGCTTTCCTATTCCTCAGGGAGTGAACTGCGGGTGCTTTTATTGTTACGAAGTCAACAGTTCTTCCTAATCTGGTTTTATTTCAGTTTTATTCTCTTTTCCTTCTTAAGGACTCAAAAGGAATTCTTTCATGCTATCTAGCACGAAAGATAAGCATCTAGCTCTTTACTGAAGTTCCTCCTTTTCTGTTTGCTCTGTATTAGAAGAGGTAGGTAATATTGGTCATTCTCAGACCCTCATCAATACCTGATTTTCATCCCAGCCAGTAAGAAATATGTGGTAACTCAGAAAGTGACTTTTCCCTTGCTCACTCATCTGTGTTTCCAGGGAGAGTAGGAGATTGGCGAACCACTCAAAAGCCCTTGCTTCCCGGCAAATCCAGTAGAAATACACCTGTCGAGAGAGAGGGAAGAGGCCTGATCGGTCTCTCTTTTCCTAATGTGTTGATAATCACAGACTACTTTATCTCCATTAAATTATTTGAGCCCAAATGGGTACTTCTGCAAAATAACATGCCTTTTTTTTTCTGCCAGTGAACAGTCACACTGTGATTTCTTTTGAAAAAAATTCACATTGTGTTTGAAAAAGCCCAAAATGAACTCAGAGATTCAGGAGCCTGTGGGCTGTGTCAGTTTCTCTGGACGTGGATCAACTCACCACATTTCTGGCTGTGCTTCTTCTGAACAAGATTAATAATCATAACTAGCTGTGCCTTTCACTGCTCCCCAAGGGGGATAAACTGCTAGACCAACCTCCTTCATCTTTACTTATGACCTAAGCTCTGGATTTGAACTCTTCTCTCCAGAGACCCGAAAGGCTTGGGCACTAATCCACTTCCCCAGCCGTGGCCTCTGGAGAGTAGAGATTATGGTAATTTCAGAATCAAGCCACACAGGACAGAAATTTCCTCTCGGCAAGATGTATCAATGTCCAAGAAAGCTGGTGGGGTGGAGCCTGTGCCCCTGTGTCAACTGTGGTAATGAAATTATGTTCAGGAAGAATTTTTCTTTTTAATCTCTGTGTTGAGCAAATGGCATGTGACAAGAAATAGTTGGGGTTTGCTAAAATAAAGCTTCCTATTTGTGCTTTGAGCTTCAAATGATTGCATCTAGAAGGAGCCAAAGGAGCTAAATCTATTCATTCTCCTGCATTTTCTCACATCCTACCCCTGACTGCCCACATCTTTCTCCAGTACCTTCTCCCCAAAGAGACATCTCTATGGCTCAATGTCTGTGAGGGGCTGTTTGGCACCTGGAATATTCCCATCTGGAAATATCTGCTGCACTGGCCTGTGCTCTCTTCCTTCCTTTCAAGCCAGCTTGTAAGCTCTCAATCATGCAATCAGTGATACATAAATGAGATTTAATTAATAAATCAAATTTATAAGGAAAAAAAAATCACAGAATGTACTTCAAGGCTAAATATCTTGTCTATTCTCTTTAGCTTTATGTAATAATTTGTAATATTAATAGTCTGGAAGAGTAAAAGCTGGGGAAAATGAACCTTTTTCCTGAAGAATTAAAGCTTATGTATTTGTTGGACAGCTCCTGCTCAGAAGAACACTTCAGATATTAATTCCAGACAAATACTCCTCAGTCCCCAAGTGCAACGGCCTTCTCTTCTCAGGAAGAGAGAGGGAGGCATTTCTCTCTATTCCTGACTCTCCTCCCTTCCTGGTGATCACCCCTCTAGGCAGGGGGCCTGGGATGCAGACCCGAGCCCCGGGTTCCCCGCAGAGAAGGCCCGGGAGTCCCCACGTGTAGGTAGTCCAGTTCATGCATGTTTTCACTGAGTCACCAGACATGTACTGAAAGCTTACTTTATGTCTAGATGGTTCTAGGCTCTGGAACTATACAAATGGAGAAGAGAGGCAGAAAACCTCTCTGTGCTCATAGAATGCATCCTAGAGGGGAGGAAAGATGATAAATAAGTAGGATATAGAGTGTCAGAGGGTGGTAAGTGCTTTGCAGGAACATAAGGTGGGCTGGGCAGGGGGGCAACATTAAGTCAGAGAGTCAAGGACGGCCTCACTAGAAGGGGACTTGGAGCAAAGGTGAGGAAGTCCAATGGTCAGGGGAGAGCTCTACAGATGGGGGAGGAAGTGCAGAGGTCTGAGCGGACCTCTCAAGAAGAGCCAGGAGCCCTCTCAAATGGCTGAAGCCCGGGACGAGGGCACAGCAGCAGGAGACGGGGGGCAAGGCTGGGGAAGTGGATTTGTCAGGCGGGAGGGTGTCAGAGCAGGTGAGCCCGTGTCTGAGTGAGGCATGGGGAAGGGTGTCCCTGGCTGCTGTGTTGAGAATAGACTGGAGGGATTGTGGGGCCAGGGAGGAAGAAAGGAGGGCAGTAGGGAGGTGGATTTCGGGCTCTATGTTGGAAATGAAGACCTCCATCTTCTCTCTCCCACTTGGTGTCATTCCTCATCTCCATTATTCTTCGTAGATCTCAGCCCTCCCTTTGTCTTGCTTTACTCCTGGTGGAAACAGAAGAGCCACTGGCTGAGTTGATCGCCGCGCTCACCAGGCACCACCCTGCTTCCCGCTCTCCTGCGTTGTGCTACCCCAGACCACCGAGGGTGGGAGAATGAACGTCACTGACTTATTTTCTCTATTCCCCACTCTGTAAGGAACATGCTTCAGAGATGTTCATACGTGGATGAAAAACCAAAACATTTGCTTTTTCAAAAAAAATGGTCCATTTCCAATCTAGTCCCGATCGTCCTTTCTGGAAACCTGTCTGCCTCTGAGCTCCCCCCACATGTGAACCGTTAGGCTTTCCGAGAGAACCCCCCCTCCCCATCCTCACTTTCTCGAGGCCCAGCTGTGTGTCGGCATTCTCAGGGTTGGACAGCCCTTTTGTACTTGAGCTTCCTTGTAAGGGCTTTGTGTGTTTTCCCTCCGTAATTGACTCAGAGCTGACCCAGGCGCTTGGGTGCAAGGGGCTATGGAGGGAAATGGATAGACTCAATAGAAGTGCTTTAGGAAGAAAAAGAAGCACAGAGACTTTGAACAGAAGAAAAAGGGATTTACTTTGACTCCCTTTCATCCTTCAAATGGTGGGGGACACTCACTGTGAAAGGACATGAGAGTCCCACCTCTGCATTTCGTCCAGTAGAAAGGACCTGGTGGATGGTAGAACAAGTGTCCCAAACAATAGGTTAGAACTGTGTGATCTGGGGTTTCTAAGACCCACCTCACCTTAGTCTCCAAAAATAAAGCAACCCCAAAAATCGGTTACCTGTATAAAGCATGCCTTTCAGAATTCTGTAGCTGATATCAGAGGCCAAAAATACTTAAAGGTGCTTTAAAAGATGTTATTAAAAAGACAGTCGTCCTCAGTAAAATAGCACAAGTTCTAAACCTTGCTAGTAATTAAGGAACTATTTGTACTTTCTTTTCAGGCCTCATCCCACATGTTCCTGTGGCGACAGCAGGTGCGCAGATGACTTAGGAGACTGTGCTGGACTGTGTCGCAGGGGTGAGGGTTTCTGTGTGCTATGGCCTGGCACGGGCCTTCCTTGCCGCAGTGTGACTGGCACTAAAGATCAAATCAGGCCCCATTCAGATATGTCCATTCATCATCTGGGTGACACTTGATGCTGGGCCCTCTGTGCACAGCCTTGTTTCCCATGTTCCCCAAAGCCTGGGCTTCTTTTCAAGGAATCTTCAGTTGCACGTGCAGGCCAGGTCAAAGAGGGCTGCGGCCAAGAGCAATGGACCTGTGCTTTACTTTTTCGGACAGAGACGTCCTCTGTCACCCCAGCTAGAGTTCAGAGGCATCATCATAGTTCATTGTAACCTTAAACTCTGAGGCTCAGTGATCCTCCTGCCTCAGACTCCTGAGTAGCTGTGACCAGAGGCACCTGCCACCATGCCCAGCTAAAGATAAGGTTTTGCTCTTGCTCAGGCTGGTCTCAAACTCCTAAGCTCAAGTAATTCCTCCCTCCTCAGGCTCCCACAGTGCTAGGATTACAAGCATGAGCCACCATGCCCAGCCAATTTTTTTTTTTTTTTTTAGAGACAGAGTTTTACTTTGTCACCCTTGGTAGAGTGCCATGGCATCACAGCTCCCAGGAACCTCCAGCTCTTGGGCTTAGGTGATTCTTTTGCCTCAACCTCCTGAGCACCTGGGACTACAGGTGCCCACCACAACGCCCAGCTATTTGTTGTTGTTGTTGTAGCAGTTTGGCCTGGGCTGGGTTTGAACCTACCACCCTCAGTATATGGGGCCAGTGCCCTACTCACTGAGCCACAGGGGCTGCCCCCAGTCAATTTTTGATAAATAGGTTCAGGAAATGAATTGAGAAGATAAATCAATCTGTTTCACCAGCAGAGCTCATGAACTCCACTTAGCATTTGATGCTTTCAGGATGTAGCGTCTCAGAAAAGAAGCCACATGGTGAATGGACATCCAGGAACACAGGCAGAGGACTCTTCCATGAACATGACCTCCATTTCTTTAGAACCAAATCAATCTCCAGAGATTGATTGATTGACTGAAACCGGAGAGAAAATACTTATGTACCCATTTATGTGTAGTGAAGAACCCTTCCCAGAAGAGCGTCCTGGAGGATGCAGGGTCGGGCAGTGCAGTACAATTAATTTAAGGTAATTAAACACAAGCCCCACCTACTGAGCTGTGTAACCGGACAAGGCTTGTTTAACTTGAGCCCAGATTGCCACATATGTAAAGCAGTAATAAACACAGGACAGCAACTCATGAGCTTATTGTGAGGATGAAAGGATTCTGTTTGTTGAAACATTTAGCACCACGCTGACAGACACCGTCAGTGCTCAGGGGTTAGCTGCTGCTGTCACCATCCTCCTTGCCATTTGGAGGAGCTTAGAATAGCTGTTGATATTATAGAGCACAGGCAGACATTTGCCTGGCTTGGTGTGTGTTTCCACTCCTCTCCCCTGAATTACGGAGTCAGTAGTCACTGAGAGCAGGTGGAGGCAAACGTTATCTTCAGCCTCCGTCTCATAATAAGAATCTCAGCAATGATCATAAAAACAGCCCATGAAAAGGAACCCTTCAGAGCCGTGCCCAGCTCCGTATGTGCAAACCCCACATGGAGGCATTTTACAGGGGGCCCCTTGACCGATGCTTTGAAGGCCAGTGGGAGGGAGGGTCCCTTGTTCCCCAACACTGTATGAAAGAAAGAACAGAACAGACAAGTGCTCCAAACCAGAAAGGTGACAAAGGTTTTGCAAAGAGGGGATCATGGCTATTTTCCAAAAAGCTCTGCAAAGATAAAGACTCTGACTGTTAACTTAGAAAATATACTATATCTTTAATAAATTGTCGCTGTTATTGTTCTAGTTTTTATTTTGTTATTGTTGTCAAGGTAATCCTGGGTGAACACAATGGCATACAAGAGGAAATATAAGAAGAAATATTTTTTCTTATTGATAAGCCCCTAATGCATAAAATCCAGCATTTTAAAGTGATACACATTTATAAATATTATTCTTCTGGTTAGCCATTGTAAGCGACCAGCCTCTGTCAACCATTTGTCCTGAGGACTTCTTAAAGCCTGCACCCTTAACCTTAACTATTCCTTGACCACATGCTGTTTTTCCCTGAGGCTGAGGACTGATTATTTTGGGCCTCAGTTTGTTCTAATTATAATTACTAATCTTTGTTGCACAACTTACACATTCATTAAGAATGATTCAGTAAATTGTGGGCTATCCATACTATGGAATACTCTGAAGGCAACAAATAAAATGAAATAGTTCATTTAGGTAGTACCATTGAAGGTGCTCTGAGTCATGTTATAAAGGAAAACAAATTGTATTCCCCTCTCCTCCTCTTTCTCTCGCACACACCTCTGCTTATGTAGAATTAACATCTTGTGCCTCTGTATATGGGTATGTGTATGTGAATGTATGGGCAAGGCATGAAATGCACTCAACTCTTTAATGGTGAGCTCCTTGGGGACTAAATTCTGGGAGGTGGTTAGTTTGGGGAGGGAGGTGGATGGAGGCAGATTTTAGATTGTTTGTATATTTTGACCTTTTACGTAAAGAGCCATGTGAATAATAAACTAAGATATTAGAAATATTAATACTGGTCACCTCCCGCAGGGCAATGGTAAGGCTTGATGGGGTACTGAAGCCTTTTGAGGTCGCCCAATGAAAGAGGACGTGCACCTGCAGTTTTAGAGACACTGGTCTGGCCCCTCCTGAAGAGACCAATTGATTATAACACTCTGGGAGGTGAGTAGAGATGATCAATTCCAGAAGTAGCCAGAGCACCAGTGTGAGGGAAAGTGAAAGTAAATAATTTCTCAAACTAAACAGATTAAATTAAATGCATTTTTCATTCATTAGAGAAGAGAGCAGGCCCTCCTTTGTTTTATTAATATATTTAAGTACAGTATAGATTTTTGTCTTTCTTGGCCTCTTTTCCTTGTTCCCACTGGCCCCTGCTGTCTTTTTATTTGAATTATCTGTTTATTATATTAGGTTAAGAACCTGAAGGCCATTTTGCATGGGCCACACTATAAATATCCATTATCGTGGTTATGTATTATTGAACTGATGAAGGAAGACAATTTATGAAGAAATTAGATTATCTCAGTTTTTCTATAATCTATTTTCTTGTAGTCTGAAGATTACATATGCAGTTAAGAAAATGAACCAAATCTTCCAGCTGGCAGCTCTCTCGGACCTGTCTACACGGCTGTAATATTAGGGAGAACTAAAATGTGGGAGCCAATCTATTTATGTCAGCAGTCGGCCCCCCCTTCCTCATTCACACACCTATTTCATTCATCATTTTGACAGTTTGCACAAGCAAACCATCCTAATTTTTTTTCTAGAGCTCTTTTCACAAATTGAGTGTGATGTAGAATTAATCATACCTGTTAGGCAGGAGGTGGAGGACGTTCATGGCTATGGGGTGGGCTGCGTCTTCCATATTGCGGTACTGAGAGTTCTCGACCACACTCATCCCTCCTCATCCCACAGGGGCACAATGTTCTCATCCGCCTCAACATGGGGAAGTTTGCCTCTTATTTCTATTGAAAATAGTTCTTTAATGCATTATGACTTTCGCCTATTTTCATCTCAGTAAGCTGTCCCGATACTTATTGTTATTCTGTTTTTTTGGGACGTTGTCTCCCGGCCACTCTCCCCACCACCTCCCTTATCTTTAAAAATAAAAGGTAGTTAGAAATAAAGACACTTGAGAATGTCAGCTTCAAAGAGAAAGTGCTACTTTTGACCCTAAGGAAGGCATCTTACTGGTGGCGTTCCTTCCTTTTGCTTAGGAGTTTTCTAGAATAATATGGCACAAGAGAAGGGTAAAGAAGATAAGGCCTGCAATGATAATAACTAAGGAAACTTGGGTACAAATTTCTTACTGTAACTTGAGGCTTATTTGTAAAAATTTATGCCTTCTGCCAACTGGTATTCTATATATGGCAGTTAACCATTCAAACTTAAAATTCTACCTCTCAACACCTATGCTGTCCTGCTCCCTTTCCTTGTTACAAGAGAGAACAATCCAAAAACTATAGGCCAGGCCTAAAATTGTGAAAATGCCGTTAGATAGCAATGGACTGCTTTGCTCTGATGCACCTGAAAAATTACACAGATACCGACAGCTTAGTGAAAGTAGCATTTATATCTCAGCAGAATGTGGGCAGCGCTGACAAATATAAGTTACATAAGCCTAATGGTAGCTGTACTCAAATGCAAAGTTGCTTGAAAAGAGAGATGCTTCCTAAATGTGTTCTCATGCGTGCAGACTCTAAGGAGCTGGGTCTTAAGAGTAATTTTCAGCCTAAACTTTCAATAGCATGAATACCTCACTCCTGTCATGAAAGAGTTTTGGAGTGGAAATCAGAAACTCTGATTTTTTTTTTCTCTGTTCCTGACTTAGTGGCTAACCAACTGAGTGACCTTGGACAAATCACTTCCGCCTGAGTACAGATATTGCCTTTCATGGTAATAGGCAAAGCTGGGAGAGTAGGGCTCTAAGTTACCTTATCATTCCACAGCTTTAGCTTCTCCTCTCTCAGGTGCCATGATTTCAGACTTGATTCCAGACTTCATTTTCACCTGAGTCTTATCCAAACATTCCCTCAAGTTTTTGTAAGTTATGAAAGCATTGGTTGTTTTTTTAATTTCCTATTCGATGGTTTCTGGATTTTTGTAATGAAGATCAATGTCCCTGTTTTATGGTTTTGGGTGACACTGCTTAGCCCTCCCACTGAAACAGCTTTGAGCAAACCCACATGGAGGGCACAGGAATAATAACAGAATGGTGAGAAAGGAGGTGGTATTAAGATGTTGTGGGTGGGTGGCATCTGTGGCTCAAAGGAGGAGGGCACCGGCCCCATATACCGGAGGTGGTAGGTTCAATCTGGCCCTGTCCAAAAACCGCAAAAAAAAAAAAAAATTTTTTTTCTGGGTTCCCATCTGAATTTTAAGAATTTGTGAGTCCTTACAAGAATTTCTCCTCTATACTTGTAGTAAAATAATTGGAACCTATCATTTTAATGATAAATTACTGAACAGTCTTTTTGGTTCAATAAAAAAATGAATTAATCTTAGTAACCTTAAATTTTACAGAAAAGTCTACAGAAGCAAATGTTTATTCTTTTGGGATTGTGGACATTTATTCACTCATTGATTTATTCAATATTTATAGAATATATGTACATAATTATGGAAATATCCAGAGAAGCCATGTTCTAGGAGCTCCCAGTCTGCTAGGGAAGTATTTCATGAACCTTAACACAGGAAAGAAAGATACATGGGTCACTACGGAAGTTTTGTGACAGATCGTGTTATGGTCCATTATTTCACTTCCAAGAAACACAGTTGGGGGCGTCATTTCTGGTTCATCCGTGCAAGTTTCAGCTTGCTCAGCTTATCAGCGTTGCTGGGAGGGCTCCATTGGTTTCTGTCCACATGGATTTTGTGTTTCCTGATTTTTGTGTATCTAACAGCTTTCATAATGACCCACGTATAACGGAAGGACAGAAAAGACAGGAATAAAGGAGCTTGAGAGAAGGGAGAGGATAATCTGAGCAGAGTGTGAGCGAGCCGGGTAGTCTCAGCAGAGTGTAAAGGAGTGGTAGAGTTCGGATGTGAAAGGCCTCGCACAGCACGTGATCGATGCTGCATAGATACTGGTTGAGAGAGAGAGCCTGAGTCAGACAGAGCTGCCCTCACCTCCACGTGAAGCATGCCGTGACCTGTAGCATAATGAAAACCTAAGTGGGTTTTATCTTGTAGACAGCAGGAGGAGAGCAAGAGTTTAGAATGGCTGAGAAATCATGGCAACCATAACAAAGCATTGCCACAAGGGCCAAATATGCAAGTATCTTTTGCTTGCTTTGTTACACATAGTATGGTGTAGTGGAAAGAAGGTGGGTGTTGGCTCCAGAAGGACCTAGATGCAAATTCTAGTCCTAATATTTATTTTGTTTCTCTGGACTTCAGGGTCCTCATTGATAAGTTGAGGATATACTTATGTAAGTTCTTATGATAGTTCAGTAAGATGATGCTATCATTCCTATCAGCTTTGTAATCTAGCTTCAGTTTTTTCATCTGTAAAATGGGAATAAAACTAACAAGTACCTTAAAAGGTACTTGCCCCTCCTCAAAGGTCTTGCTCCGCCTTAAACCACTTTCAAGCTGCTTGGGGTCATCAGCTTCTGGTCCACGACTGCTCTAATGCCAGCTTCTGGTCCTAAGAGGCCCAAAGAGGGGGATGGAGTCTCTACATAGAAACAAGGGATGAGGAAATCCCAGAGGCATTTAGCTGGAGGGTATATAAGAAATGACCAAAAGGAGACTGACAATTGGATGGCAAGCAGGCTGAATCCTAATCGTGGCTTATTGTCAAGAGCTTGTCATAAATGAGTCCGTGAAAGGAAGGCATCGAATTTGGACACTTGCAACTTTGGTATTAAGCTAGAGAGAGCAGGCAGAGGCTGCCTGTTAATATCACTAACTGCAGCCCAGTCACATAGCCATTTGCAGCCTGTCCATATTTTATTGAGATGAGCAATTACATGTCCTGTAATGGCAATGAAGCAATAAAATTTATGTCTTGTCATCTTTAACAAGATTAGGCATAACCCTACTCATAAATGTAATACCGAGTGGAGATTTTTAGGAACATAAGTATAGTTAAGGATCCTTGAGTTTATCCCTCATAGTTAATTAAAATCCTCCCCAAGAATCGGCAGATGATAGATATAAGGACATCGAACCTTTTAATCCACGGAAGGGTGAACTAATGATTTTTCCGTACCTTGCTCAGCTTCATTCGGGTCTGTGAATCACAACACTTGTACCATATAGATTTCAGAAGAGCGGCGAAGGGGGTGACTCCGATGCCTGCAGCGACGCACACACTCACGGGGTAGTGAAACACATCTGTCAGAGCGGCTCCGAATGGCCCGTCCACCGCTAGCCTGGAATCACAGAGTATAGCCCACTTGACCTTGAGAACACCTTGCTCTTCCACTATCCTATGCTGATTTTTACAGGATGTGTTTGCACATGTGTGTGGAGAGGTTGACTCTGTGCTTGAGGATGCTCTAATTGGAAAGCTTGGGTTTAGCATGAGGATTTGGGGAGGCAGCCAGGTAGGCCCGGCCTAGACACCGTTCACGGAAATTCAAAGCTGGATATCGCCAGCTGTAGCTCAGGCCTCTTCTAAGTGGGACGCTTTTCTTACAGTTCTTAGAAGTTTGTTTGGGCTCTAAGCATTATGTGTGGCCTATGCCAGACGTCTTGCCACCTTCCAGCCCCCAGCTGCCATCAGAGGGAAAAAAGCAGAAGCATCAAGGTGGTTTAGAAGGCTTATCTTTCCTCGGCCTAATGCAATTCTCTCGTTTTCATTTGTCTGGTCACACATCTTAGTATGTTTATGTAATTTTAGTCTAATAGAAGCCATTCATTTGGAATAAATATAATTTTGAAATAATTCGTCAGTTATGTGGAACTTCTAAAACCCATTATTCTAGATTACACTAACTCAGAATCTGTGGCAATTAGGCCTAGGGCAGCACTGATGTTTTGTCTTTGCGTGGCACATTTTTCTTTATAAGGAGAGAGCTCATTCATTGAATAAATAAGAGGATCCTCCAGGGACTGCCCTCTGTATTCTTCTCCATTTTCCTTACCAATTCCCCACACTGGCTTTTCTGCCATTTTTTAAGATACACAGTGCTGGCTTCTGCCACGGGGCCTTTGCATGTGATGGTCTTTTCAGTGGGAACACTGCACCTTCATCTCTTCTCTGTCCTTACTTGGTTAATAGCTTTCCTGAACCCCTTAGACTAGGCTAAATCCCTTGTTAGGTAATTTATAAAACCACACTCTCCTCATTCGTAGTCCTCAGCACAGGTATGATTTTATAATTTTTTTGTGTGTGCACTATTTGATTTATGTCTGTCCTAAGCTATGAGTTCTATACTCACGGCTTTATCCCAGCACTCTCCAACATGGAGTGGTTCTGTAACAATGGGTTGAATAAATTGTAAAGGGGATGTCTAAAATATTTCAGTCAGCAGAATGTATTAAATAACTTCAACTAGTCCAAAAGCACACATTTACATATGAACAAAGATATGCTAATTTAAAAGTTTCTAAGTTATTCATAACCATTCCCTAAGGGTTGTTTGTTGAAGGCATCCAAGGTTGGCCCATTTGGGCTTTACTATGTGTTCATGAAAGTTCAATTGGGTTTATTTTAAAATATTCTATATGCCAGACTTCCTAATAATTCAAATTAACTCTCAAGTTAATCTTAATTAATAAGGCTTTATTACATATTGATAAGTGGAAATGGAAGAATAAAAATAAACGGTCATTAACCAGAAAGAGAGAGTGTCTTCAGCCCACTGTAGATTATTTTATAAATAATTAGATGAAGAGAACAGAAAGACAGAGACCTATCCCTGGATGAAATGTCTTATTGTTCACCGTTTTTATAATTAGTCATATTTGAAATTTATTTGACAATGATTTTAAAAGATGTCAATTAAATTCAAAAAGAATTGTGTCATATAATCCACAGAAATAAATATAATGAATGCTTTTCTACATATTTAGAATTGAGAATCTAAACTGCAAGCCACAGAAGAAGCTATTTAGTCCAATTTTTCTGTAATACTAGTACAGTCCTCCCCGAGAGCTGATCGTGTGCTGATGTAACACGCAGGGCACCTTGCCCCACTTGGGGACTGTTAAGTATCTGACAATTTCTTCTCGTGTCTTACTGAAATCTATCTTCTGTCAACTCTTGCCTTCTGCCTTCCGAGAAGCATACTCCAGGTCTTTTCCTTTTCTGCCTCTTAGGCCTTCAAATAGTTGATCACCGGCTCGGTGCCTGTGGCTCAACGGGCTAAGGCGCCAGCCACATACACCTGAGCTGGCGGGCTCGAATCCAGCCCCGGGCCTGCCAAACAACAATGACGGCTGCAACCAAAAAACGGCCGGGCATTGTGGCGGGTACCTGTAGTCCCAGCTACTTGGGAGGCGGAGGCAGGAGATTCGCTTGAGCCCAGGAATTGGAGGTTGCTGTGAGCTGTGATGCCACCACACTCTATCCAGGGTGACAGCTTGAGGCTCTGTCTCAAAAAAAACAAAAACAAAAACAAATAGTTGATCACAGATATCAACTATTGCTCTTTTGGGGGGCCCACGTCTCCACATTTCTCAAGACCTCTCATGATCCAAATCAGGTTCCTTTGCACAAACTCTTGTATATAAGTTTACTTAGCTGTCCCTGCCTTGCTTTGGACCCAGAGTTCCTAGCAACGCAGGGTAGAACATATCTCTTCTTCCCAGCATCAGGTCAGCTGGCTCCTGATTGGGTGTGGTCAGCGACTCTTACCACTGTGTCACCCTCTGCCATCATCTCTGCACTGGTGACCCTTTACTCTTGTGGCCATTACTTCTGCTGTCATCTCTATGGAGGGTGACATTTCTTACTTAGCTAATTATAGTAACTAACTTTTTCTGAGCTTTTACCATATGCTAAGGGCTTTGTACAGACTGTTGTATTTCATCCTAAACAAAAGCTTTAGGAAGTATGATTATCATCATCCTTGTACAGATGAGGAAACTTAAATGAGGTGTTAGACACGCTCTCTACAATTACACACCTACTTGGGCTTTGAAGTCCAGGCGTCTGATGCTGGAACCCTAGCTTTGGAAAGTTTCCGTCTTTTAAAAGAGCTTACATTTTCACCCTTTTTTCTGAGCTCACAGGAAGAGGTTGTCTTCACCTAGGCTTAGTTCTTCTCCTAGGCTTCTCACTCACTCCTTGCCTCACGGATTCCTGGGGCTGGATTAAATTCTTTCTGGGTCCAAAGCAGTAAAAAGATATGGCTCTCTTTCCTATATGGTTAATTTAATTCAAAATGGAAACAATGCTGAATTGTAAAATCATCTAGGACAGTCTAGTAAAATTCTGTATGTTGAAGATTTAAACAAATTCCAGCTTGTTTGGAGGCCTCACCCCTAATATAAATGCCTATATACATATAGATGCAGAGGGCAAACCCAAGTTAACAAAAGGAAGGAAGCTGCATTGTTTATGACAACTCATTTTTGTTCATTCACTAAGGATTTACTGAGTGCCCACTAAGAGCCAGAACTTGTTGTAGGCCCTGGAGATGCTAAAGTGAACTAAAGCGATGAAGTCCTTTTTCTTATAGAGTTTCTATTCTAGTGTGCGGAGACCGACAGTAATCAAACAAGCAAATACTGAGGGTGTCAGATGGTGGTAAGAGCCATGGAAGAAGGGAAAGTCAGCATGGGCAGGAGGCTGCTGAGTGATGGCTGGGAGCTGTTGGTTCATGCGGGGCAGGAAGGGAAAGGCCTCAGCCGAAGGCGACGTTTAGGGAGAGACCTGATGGCAGGGAAGGAGTCGCCAAGCAGAGATGTAGGGAACAGAATCCAGGTGGATGGAACAGCAATGACAAAGGCACTGAGGATTGCAGACTCAAGAGTGTATGAAAAACAAGAGCGCTGCAAGAGGTAGGGCACTTGGGAGCAGGAGGAGGAGCAGGCTGGGGAGGCCCCGGGACCTGATCCTGTCAGGACTGGTGACTGCTGACACCCTCCACAGGCACATCAACTACTGAGAAGTGGGCGCTGAATTCTTGATGGGGGATTGGCTGAAATGGCAGCTAGTGTGTGAAGGAAAACAGTGGTTATTGGACTGTTTTACGGTGTACACACAGGGCAGAAACTGGGTAGCGAAGAGGCTGAAGTTTTCCATCTTGGCAACAGCAGGGTCAGGCAGGACCAGGGAAGCAGCCAGCGTGTGTGCATGTGTGCGACGTATCTACTTTTATACATTTTAAACATTTGCACTATACTCTGACCTTATAATTCTATTGAATTGCTTCCTTTCCATCATAAAAAGGAAACGCTCCTAATAGCAGGTGTTGTCATCTGGCTTGGGGCTGTGGTCTGAGCAGATGATGTTTGTACCTGGCTTGATGTCACACGTTCTTCAGGACTGATGTTTAAATGAAGGTGCGTGCTTCTTCCTATCCACTACACACAACCACACCTACAGCTACATAGTCACAGCCCCGGAGCCCATGGGAAGGGGGACCAAGTATAATAAGGTGATTATACTTTGTGCTGCCAATTTAGTAAGGTACCTAGTCTGGCACCAAGAAATATTGTCAAATTGAGTAAAGAACCCTTATTGTGTCCAGGTGTTAATTCATTGCTTCGCCAAAGCTTTCCTCTGAACCTGGTGCATGTCAGACCCCGTGGCAGGCACCAGAGGCACAGAAGGGGAAAGATACCTGCCTGCCCTCAGGACCTCCCTCCTCTTAGTAAATGTGC
The DNA here is from genome assembly GCA_963573935.1 of Arctocebus calabarensis. NCBI lineage: Eukaryota > Metazoa > Chordata > Mammalia > Primates > Lorisidae > Arctocebus > Arctocebus calabarensis. The sequence continues at coordinate 31,733 of CAUYON010004930.1, read as the reverse complement.
CCTTACAATGCTCCCTACTGAAGCCCTAACAGTGCTCCCCACTGAAGCTCTTACAGTGCTCCCTACCGAAGTTCTCATTAGCTCGGAAGCTCCTGTTACACTCTAAGTGTAGAAGAGCGAGACTCTCTTGATGCTTCTTTTAAAATAAATTCTTTCAAATTGATTTTCTTATTATGTTTTGTGTCCCTGTTTTCCTGGAACCCTAAACATGTGCTTTTGGGTAATCCTGCAGTAAGAGTGGGCATCGACCTCAGGCTGTTGTTTGCTGCAAAGAGTCCAGGACTGGCAATTTACACTGCGACTCTGCGCTGTGCCCCGGCTTTTCTGGATGGGGTGGTGGTGCGGGTTGCATTACCTCCCCCAGTGGATATGCTGAAGTCCTAAGCCCCGTGCCCTTCTTTGGAAACAGGGATTCAGATATATGAATCAAGCTAAGACCAGGTGGTCCAGGAGTAGAGTGGGCCCTTCGGCCGATAGGACTAGCATCATAGAAGCCGAGGACATAAAACACAGCATCCTTCTCATGAAGGTTAGACTTTACAAACCTTACAAATAGAATCTGAAAACCTCAGGCTGCGACAGAAAAACACATTCGCTGAGCTGTCTTGGCTGCACGGCGTTAGCCGAGCGATGCTTTTGGAGCTGGGCAAGGAACGGCTCTTTCCTCCTGGACCACTGCCTAGCGTTGTTGCAAATCAGCTTTTTACAGCAATGTACTTGCCTCTCCAGGAAGTTTACTACATAAATTATACTTTTTATATAGATTCTCAAATTTTAAAAAACAGACTCACAGCCACAATCTAATAAAGGTCTTGCTGAATGTGGTAGCCTGTTGACGCATTAAGACACCTTACTCTTTGCAATATTGTGACTTCCGCCTGTCCATTACAAGAGAAGTGCAATCAAACCTTGGCAGGCTCCAGAGCTCCTTGGGGGTCTGTCCCTCTGCTCCGAAGGCCTCCAGGAGAGCTCCCGTCCAGTCTCCTGCTGCCCGGATGTGCACGCTGAAGAAATCCTCCTGGGGGGCGGAGGTGAGGGTGAAGGGGTGCCACTCCAGCGGGGATATGGAGGGGCACTGTACCAAGATGTACTGCCCCGGCGCCATTCGAAAGCCGCGCTTTTTCATGTGAAGTTCTAAGACCCTGGAGGGGTGGCTGACCACCTGCATGAGAGCGAGAGAGCGTGTCTTTTTTCTCAGGTTAAACAATAAGAAACACCTTTCATGTCATCCAAGGTATTCGACATTCTAAATCAGCGTTTTATAATTTTCGTAACCCATCTGCTGTTAGTTTCCAATGAGATTTGCCACCATTTTCGCATATGCGTTTGCAGCTCCAGCAAGAATGAAGTTGTCTCCTGCAGAGTGCTATGCTAGAAATTTGGGTGGCTGCGCCCGGGGGCAATGTGGCGCTTGACACGAGTCTCTCTCCAGAGGGCAAGCTTTGCATGGCACAGCTGACCTGATTCAAGAGAATAAAAGCTAACATGTTGTGCATATCACTCCAAGTTATTAGAATGGTCATCATGGCACTATCTCCCAATTTTTTAAATTTAGGATCAATTTGTTACCGTTTTTAATCAGCTGAATCTTTTTTTCAATCTCTGTGCCTTAACCCAATATTTCTTCATGTTAAGTGAAAAACAATCACCAAAATCACTCCCAAGTGGTCTTTGTTAGTTTTCCTGTTCTCGTTGAATCTTGTCAGGCATCCTGCCTGGGTTCTGAGTTTTAGACACCGGGAAGCATTGTGCAAAAGCTCTGGTTGCTTTTATAAGAGCTTTATAGCTTGCTGTTTATCAGAAGGCAAGAACTAATTTCCCTTCTTAGATTTCCATCTTGTTTTCTGAAAAAATCTCTCCAGGCACCTGTGTCTTCTTTTTTGACAAGAGGTGTAGGGGAACAAACTCCCCTGTCTAGATCCAGTGGCAGTATTTTTCCGTTGAAAAGAGAAATTTCACAGCATTTTAACCATTAGTTCTAAGTTTCCCCTCTCCCTCCTGATATTTGTTCTGACACTGCTGCTAAACAGTCTCCCTAGTAACAGCTTCAGTAGGTTTCCAGGAGTTTTACAGTCTGGCTTTTGATAGAGCCTGACATCCTTTGGTGCTTCGCTTAAAAACAGCAACATAGAAACATCTTACAGTAGAAATATGAAGCAATTTCTATACTTCAGCTTTCATGAAGACAGTTAAGGAGATAGAGTATTCTGTTAAAATTATGTTAGCCAAGTGGTACAGGTTTGGTTAACAGAGACTTTCTTCCTGGACATTTAAAAAACTGGGGGAGAGGTTTTGGTACGTGTTCAGTCTCCTTGGCGTGCATTTTTGGTCTTGGTCTATGCGTTCCCGTCATCCTCTAGCTTGAGGGAACGATTGACTGTGGGGCTGGAAAGCAAGATTGGAGAATGTCCCCCGGAGCACTGTGCTCCCGCGGGTAGAGTTTTCCTTTCCATTTGTCAGAACCTTATGGTGATGGCCCTCCTGTCCTCTGTGCAGTGGTCCCAGGTGAGGGCGTGGGCTTGGAAATATTTGTATATTATTGCTATGTCTGCAAAGCCATGCCTTTACACGGTGAAGGGGGGGAATGTCCTCCAAGTTACTCTGCCCTGTGTAAAGCGTACTTGGGCCCCCTACCCCTCCCCCAGAGAGAAACTGGAATCAAGAGAAATACAGAGAATTCCGGGGCTGTGCACAAACCTTTATCAGAATTCTGTGTACTGATCTGAGGCCCTGATCCCTGTCTTCAGCAAAATTAGTCACACTAAAAGATGCTTGGGATACAAGCAATTATTAGAACCGAAGATGAGCCTCTAAATTACAGACAGTTCTGCAATAAAAATGGCAAATTAAAAACTTGGGCTAATAAAAAATTTTCATCTACGCTCAGGCTTTTATTCAGACATCAAGCTACATGCATACCTTGGTAATGACAACCTCTTGTTGAAATCGCCAGAACCTAATTATTCTTTCACATGTATACAAGACCACAGGGCCTAAAACCCATTTCCAAGCCTGCAGAGAGTAGCAGAGAGAGAGGAAAAGGAAATGAAAATAGAATCCAAATATTTTCAATTTGAACCAAATCAATATACAAGATGATGGGATTTAGACATTTTCCTTTAACTTTAGGCAACAACAAAGATGTCTCCTTGTTTTAAATACTATAACATTCAATTATTCCTTGAAGTCTACAAGCTTATTTAAAAGATTAAACTCTTCTATATTGGTTTTTATGCTTACTTGATCAATGATGCCTTTATGTAATTAGAAATAATTGAATTTGCAAAGAAATATAAAAAAGCAGGTTGATGTTTGTGTTACGTACGATAGGGTCATAAATGCTCCTAAACTCAGCCAAAGTCAAAGGCTTACAAAGCTATATTACTTACCCGACATAGAATATGAGAAATTAAATTTAGAAATTTCAAATAGTAATTTTTTTGGCCAACAATATGTCACTGATAGAGAGTCTTCCTGGTTAAAAATACCACACACCCATGCCCCGTGCTATCTGGAATAAAATATAAAATTAGTTTCTTAACACCTTAAATTTAAGTTTATAGAGTCAGAACACAAGGCTCAACAATTATCTGAAGAATTAACAGTGAAAATTTCCATTCTTAATGATTCCAATCCTGTGTTAACTTTCTATGAGTATCATCTGCATTCTGGATGGTCAATTTTCCAGCAGGCAAGTCTTTACCACGTTTTGTGTACAACATAAGGGATCTTCCTCCAGTAAAAGGGAAGGAATAGCAACTTAAGTATTTTGAAGACTTATTTATTTTAGGTCTGACACTGAACAGTCCTGTGAGATGTATGAGATTATCTGTTTTAGAGAAGAGGAAACTAAGATTCTGCAGATCCAACAAATTGCCCTGGATCATGAGGGTAACAAGGTGTCTGGTAGAGATGTGTGCTTGGAAGGGCCTGATTTCCCAGCTCGTGTTCTTTCTAGATCCTGGCTCCCCGCCTGAGCATTCACCACACAATCACGCTTCTTTCTGGCAACACTAAAATGGGTGCTGAGGCTTGTTTCATAAAACGTGAGAGACTCACGAGCTCACTGAGCCTTAGGACGTTAAGGAGTCCTGGAAACTGAGTCAAATTCTTCCTTTAAAGAAGAAAAAGCCCTGACATTCTGGGAGTGGGTCTGAGTCCCCCGAAAGACAGGCAGGTCACAAAGAGCCAGGGCTGGAACTCAAAGCTTTACACGATGGCCCTAACTTTCCCCCGTGCTAGTTTAGTGCCACCGTACCCGCCCCCATTATGGTGGGAGCAGGAAGGGTGCCCTGCTGGAACTCGCCGCTCACCACACCGGCTGACACTTTCACCAAGGCTCCCTCAGCAGTGACTCAGCTCTGTCTCTTCGCTGATGGGTCACCAGCCACCAGCCACCAGCCCTTTAGCATTATTGTTACTTCTTTTGAGTTATCTTGCTTTTTCCATTTCTTTTGGTTTTTCTCTGAGTCTCTTTGCAGGGTACATCTTATCACCCGCATCAACCCTCTCTTCATTTTGTCTGCGGGGCCTCTTGTTTGCCTGACGAAGGATGGATTTACTCTGACAACGCAAGGCCATTTGACCCACTTGTCCTTTTCTGCCTTGGTGGTGTTCAGCTGTGTATTCAGAACAGCTTTTGTCCCCCTGTGCTCTGGGAGGACCAGGAAGCAGCACACGGGAAGGACGAAGGGTGGGGCTGAACCAGAGGACTGCGTCCCCGGTCTCTTCTGCTTGAATGAAAAAGTGCAGGAAGAAAGGGCTTGGAGACGGGGTTCGGGCATTTACTGAAATGCCAGCAAGAACGCCAGCAGTCCATTCGGTATGGGCTAAGGGAGGTATTGGGCAAACACTTGCGTAGTCTTTATAGATTTTGCAGACAATCTTCCACACCCATTTTAGAAAGTTTTGAACTTCATTTTGGGGAAGTCAAACCAGATGTGCTCTCAGATTTTCCCATGGTGATGATCTGTAATGAATTATTTTTCTCTCTGTGACTAGTCGGGAAGAGGAAGGAGGAGGTAAGCTCTTACTTCCCAGCTCTAGCCCTACTCTAGTTGCTATGCTGTTCCAGGAGGGGACAGCCCAGCTTAGTTACCCTGGGATGGTCCTGGAGCCCCTGCGAGTCTGGGTGTGAGGAAGAGAGAGGGCCGGGGATGAACATCAGGAGACTCTCTTGCAGCGACTCCTGGGATAGACAGGAGTGGGTCAAGACAAAGGGGCCTCAACTCAGAGCAGGAGGGGCATGTGACGCAGCGGATCCTAGACTCCGTATCTGAAGATCTGGCTTCTAGTCTTGGGGCCGCCATCTCTCACTCTGCCTGTAGGCACATCTTGGGTTGTATGATGTTCAGACTTGCTGTTTTATAAAGTGAGAAATAGCTGGCGAAAATTATTTAGGTTCCTTCCAAGCTTTTAAATGCTTTGGCTTCATTCACAGAGGTGAATGTAAGCTTGGGGAGATGTTCTGGTGGAAAGCAACAGAGAGCTAACGAACGGCGGGGAAGGGCAGAGATTCAGAAAGAACGCTGTAAGGGTTAGAGCAGAAAGTTCAAGGCCACACAGTTCGAAGCTCTGGTTTCTTGATGTGGCTTTGCTTACCTCTTTGTGACCAGAGGTAAGAAACCGAAACTCCTTGGACCTCAAAATCTAATAAATAGATTTATTTATCTATTAAATAAAGGGGCAGAACTATTTAGCCTCTAAGTTTCTTTAATGCTAAAATTCTCTGTGGATTCTTAGCTTTATTTTTTCTTTTTCAAAAATACTCAAAAAGTCACAGTACTGTGAGTATTTTATGATAGAAATAAAACTATGTTGATTTAAAAGCAGCAGTAATGAAACTTGTTTCCTCCACTTTCATTCCTGGTTTTTCATTCCTACCGAAAATAAGAACATGCTGGCTTTGATTTTATTTTATGTGTGTATTTATGAAGTGCCTCTTTTTTTGGACAATAAGATCTCCTGGGCAAGACCCACATCCCTGAATCCTGTTCTAGGGCAATGCCACGCATACAACAGCCTTTCGGCAAAAGTTTGCTCAATTGACCTTACCTCACTACAAGCTTTCCCCTTTACCATTAACATCATTCCCTAGTAATTAAACAAGTGTCAGCTTCCTGAACATGAATGTTTATAGCAGCACAATTCACAATCTCAAAGATGTGGAAACAACCCAAGTATATGCATACAATGGGGTATTACTGACTCATAAAGAAAAATGGTGACCTAATATCTTTTGTGCCAACCTGGCTGGAACTGAAGACCACTCTTCTCAATGAAATAACAGGAATGGAGAGACAAATACATATGCTCAGTACCAGGCTGGAACTGAGCGTCAACACTTAAATGCACACATGGAACTCAATCTCAATGAAAATCAAGTTTTCATTGGGAGAAGGGGCAGGGGGTGGGAGTGATTCATCCCTCTGAGACTGGTGCACACTCTCTGGCTGAGGGGCATGAATGTACCCTTGACTCAATTTGTACAAAAGGCAACATATGTAAACAAAACATGTACCCCTAATATTCTGAAATAAAAAAATAAAAATAAGAAAATGTCAGCTTTATGATTATTATTTGTTGATGTTGTAATTAAATGAAAGAAACAATTTCTTTGGCTGAGGACCAGGCATGTTTTGAGATCGGATTGCATGCACAGTCCTGCAATCTGGAGTCTTGGGAGTGTCAGTGAGTTTGGGGTAGAAAGGAGAAGTGAGACAAATGGGGGAGAAGAAACTGTAAGATATGATTGGTGCCTTTGGTACAATCAGCCAGTTTAGACGAAGTCATGCACCAAGCTTTCTCTGTCCTGTGCTAATGCTGAGCGTGGTGCCCCACTGATGGTGAGTTGATAAATGTTCATTGATTAAAGTGCTGTGAAAATGCAGCAAAGAGAAGCAAAGACATAGAAATGGAGCCTTGCAAAGACCAGGGAGGTGCGGTGCAGTGAAGCTCAGGAACCCTTTCTTGTCCTTGGGATGCCTTTTACATTCAGTGTCTGTAAGACATCAGAGAGAATATCGTACCATTCAGTCAGGCAATACTGACACAGCCCCCACACACAGGTTGAATCAAGGTCTGTTAAAAATAATGGGCGAGAGTGACACCGTGAGTTTGGGTGTGCAAGGAGGTGCAGCAGGGGAGAGGTAGCAGAGAGATGGGCAAGATCCCCCCTCTTCAAGATAATGAATGTCTGCATACCCTGCCGGGAGCAGGCCCTGGTCTGTATTCATGAGGTGTAGGGAGTATTGATTTTTTTATGGAGATGCTATAGCTGAAAATTTTAGAGAGGCATTCATGTTCCTCATTAACATGCAGGCTGGATAGTGGCTACTGAGAGTTGAGCTTAAGACAGAGACAATCTATACTGGCCATTAAAAGAACCACAGTCTAATGGGCACATCTATTCTGGGTCTCTCTATTTTAAATGTCCCTCCTAGTAGTTTCACCCTTAAAACCCAGTGCTTAATTTAATATATTGGAGAGTTTTTTAAAAAGGCAACCATTTATTTTCCTCATATGTTCATGACTCAATTTCCTGAATCTTCACCACTTAGGGACTACTAATCCCATTATCCCATGGTTTATGATACATATTTTCTGGCACTTGTTTATTTTGGGGGTCTTAGTCTCTATCTATTGGCTTCATTTGTTTTCTTTCATACATCACCTAGCTGTCCTAAAGGTTTTTACTGTTCTAAGATACTGGAAGAGACCCGATAGGATTATTAGTCCTATTTATGTGTCCCCCCAACTATAATGGGCTACCACATAGAGAGGAACTCTTACTCTCAAAGTCTGGGGACATTATCACCTACACAAATTAGTGAGTCTCTTCTTGGCTAATGTTGTCCTTTTGTTGATTATGGGAGCTTAATTAGAATAAAAAGTAAATACATTTGACACCCCAATTTTCCCAGTCCCAAAAGTTGTCGAAAGAGTCTCATTTGGTTGTCACTTAATGTTCAGTGTGAGAGGTGATGCCATGAGCTGTCAGCGTGGAGGAGAGCTGTGCAGGGGACGGGGGCCGAGGATGCAGGGGAGACGTGAGGGGAGGTGAGCCCGTGCAGACTCCTCTGACATGTCACAGTGCTGTTACGACATCCCTCAGTATCAGACGGCCATAGTTAAAGGTAAGTAGAAGAACACATTTCCAAGCTCAACTGAGTGCTTTTGGCAGTAAATCTCCTTTAGAATTATCCGTAACTTGATTTCTCCATTAGCACACTCAATAAAGAGTTGGCTTTGTCTAGTGCTGAAATGGGCTATTCTTTTTTCAAAGCATATAAAAGCTCTAGCTATTTTAACCGTGAGGACAGTTATTTTTAAAAGCTCCTGGGTTCATTCTTACCGAGGGTTCCTTGCCAGAAAATTGAGGCACCGGGCATGGGCCAGCTGCCTGCCATTCAGCGTGGTGGTCTCTACAGAAGGTGACGTTGTGGAGCGAGAGACTCTCTGGGGTCTGGCCTCGAACAATTCCACTTATTTAAAAAAAAAGAAGAAAAAAATGCAAAAATGTCAGAATGATTTGGGGCAGGCCTGTTTGACTCCGATACACACAGCCCGCTGGGCTCTCCCATCCTGATGCCCTCTTGCAACTCGGGCCATCACTCATTCCCCTCAGCATCTTTAAAAATAGGCCTGTGAGAAGCTTCAAATGACTTTGAAGATCCCAGAGAAGAAGGGCCCCTCTGTGGTATCCGGTGTTAAAATGAACGTGTCTATATTAGAGAATTCATAATGAGGGGAAATGGTTTGAACACATCCTTTTGTAGACTGTTGAATTTAATTAGGTTTCATCTCGTCCTGATTGCTGATTTGGGCTAATTGGCTAACTTTATACTATTTGGTTCTTTTGCAAATTTATTTAACTTCTACCCTTTTGGGTTTGTTTCTGAGTGCTTAGACGTTTTCGAGTGAAAAACTAAAAAAGAAAACCCTGAATAAGAGTATTTTTCCCTTAGTGAATGCTAGCAGGCCCAGTGTTTGACAGAGTCAAAGTAGGTCACAGTGAAGTGTGTCCTCAAGACTGTATCAATAAATTTAGGAGTGGAAAAAGAAGCCAGCCTTTTTTTTTTTTTTTTTTGTATCCCATGAATGGAGCATGGGATAAAGAGTCCTGTAACCCCTCTGTATCTGCCATAGAGGCACTGACTGACCTTTGACAGGACCTTTGGTCCTTGCTCCTAGGGTCACCCTTGGGTAGTGAAGCACAAGACACACAGGTCATGTAATCTGGGATCTGATCAGTTCCTTGGTGTTTGTGAATAAAACATACTGGTTTATTTTGAGAAACAAGCAGACCCCAGCATCTCACAGACTCCTGCCCTGAGGAGCCTGTGGAGTCTCATGTCCCATTTGAGGGGTTGTAGGAGGAGGAAGCAGCCTGGTGCTGGCGAGCACTGGCACCTTGGCCTTTGTCCCAGTTTGCTTTATGGAAGTCATCCAAACTCGATAACATCCCTCTGAGTTAGACGAGAAAAACTATCTGTAAATCTCTAATGTACAAATGATGCCCAGACAGAGGCAGGGTGAAGAACAAATGGAATCCAGGGGAAAGATGAAACCTCTTCATTCCCAAGGTAACATTCCCTGCCTTTTCCAAAAAAAAACTTCAGATCATTCTACACATGCTGTATCTTTTTAAATTTTTAAAACAGTTTTTATGTCTTCATCTATTCCATCCCATAATAGGAAGATTAGTGGGCCTTAACACATCCCAGTAATCCTACTTTTACTTGGCATTTTGTATAGAATTTGCAAATTACTTTTGCTGTAAACACTAGCTGTAGAATACTTCAAGCTGAGAAGATTAAATGAGGCCCTTATCCCCAAAATAAGCCTTTCAACTAGGTTAAAATGACTAAAAAATTTCTTCTTGTGAAATGTTATTTGGATAGTAAAAATATCTCCAATGAAAAACTGCCCACTGAAATCCTCTTGTGCTTCTACCATGCACCAGAGTGTGCCTGGAGGGACCGTCCATTGGGGGATAATGTCTGTGAAGAGGACTTCTACGCATGCGTGGGCTATGAAGAGCCTCATGAACAGGGGTTAACAACCCTGGCATTGGGAGCAGAATCAGAGGCAGAAAGCAGTCTCCGAGGTGCTACCCTTGGTGCACGGGCAGTGATGCACCATCCCCAACCCCCACCAAACACAAAATGGAGTGGTGAGATTCCCATGTTTAGGAGAGACTTCCAGCTGAAACAGAACAGGAAACCTCTAGCCAAGTAGCAGTGTGGTACCTGGCTGGAGAAGCTGACTGGGTAGTTATGGATCAGCAGAGGGATGGGCAGCCTTCAGGGTAAAACGTGCCTCAGGGGTATGTCTTCCTAGGGCAATGTGTCTCTCTGCGGCCCGCTGATGAACAGGGAGAGCTCTTACTCAGGCCCAGGCACTGGCAGAGGCAAGTGTGACCCCCTTCTAGAAGTGGGGAGGGGAACTGAGAAGGAAGGAGGTTGAGGAGACAGTCGACTGGTAGAGGGGCGCAAAGAGCTCCGCCAGGGACCCCTGGGGAACCCAGAGTCACCAAGACTGAGTGGTAAGCTTGGCCACCCTGAGGCCATGCACCTGCTCTTCCAGGCTATGTGGAAATGAAGCCCACCACTGGGGTGCAAGACCCCTGCACTCAGGGGCAGCAGTGGTGGGTGGGAGGAGGGGGAGAAGAGAAGGTTCTGCTGGTGTGGAAGCAGACGAGGTGCTGATGAGCCAAGCCGGTGTTTGCGACATCACCTGCCACATGCTTGCAGGTGTGGAGGAGGAGACTTCACAAAAGTGAAGACCTGTTCTTTGCATCACTCTGGTTAAGAGTAAAGGTTTGATATTCATAAGCTATACATCTGATAAATGAGCATAACCAGAATTTACAGAGAACTCAAGCAAATTAGCAAGAAACAAGCAAACAAACCCATTAAACAGTGGACAAGACATGAACAGAAACTAAAGAAGATGTACTAACGGCCAAGAAACTCAGGAGGGAATGCTCAACGTCTCTAGGAAAATGCAAGCATTTTATCAGGAGAATGCAAATCAAAACCATGATGAGATACCACCTAACTCCAATGAGAACTGCTCATATTAAAAAGTCCCCCAACAACAGATGCTGGCTGCCTGTGGAAAGAAATGAACTCTTTTATACTGTTGGTGGGACTGCCAACGAGGGCAACCTCTATGAAAAATTGCATGCGATACCTCAAAGAACTTAAAGTAGACCTACCGTTTGATCCAGCAATCCCACTGCTCGGTATATACCCAGAGGAAAAAAGATCATTTTATAAAAAGGACACCTGCATTCAAAGGTTGCATTCAAATGTATAGTAGCACAATTAAAAATTGCAAAGATGTGGAAACAACCCAAGTGCCCACCCCTAATACACGAATGGATTAGTAAAACGTGGCATGCGCATACCATGGAGTACTAGTCAGCCATACAAATAAGGGTAACCTAGTATCTTTTGTGAACCTGAACGGAACTGGAAAGCGTTCTTCTAAGTGAAACATCGCCATAATAGAGAAACAAACACATGTGCTCAATATCAAATTGGAGCTAATTGATCAACACTTAAGTGCACAGATGGAACTAAATCTCAATGAAAATCAAGCTAGGGGAGAGAAGAAAACGGGATGGGTAAATTCACACCTGTTGGATACAGTACACACTTGGAACTTTGATTCAATTGGTACAAAACCAACGCATGCAAACAAAGCATGTGTACCCCTAATATTCAACATAAAATGGAATATATCAAAAGATATATTTAAAAAACGTAAAGGTTTGATAAAGTCTAGTGTCCTAGGTCTGACGCTGCCATTTATTCATGGTCTGACCCTGAGAGCTTCACTTCACGCTCTGAATGTCTACTTCCCCTTTATGCAGTGAGAACAACTCCTTCTCTATTGACAGGACTGTTGTTGGGATCAAAACGATCATGCATTGTGAACGGGCTTTTGCAAAATGGAAAACAAAGGCATCTATTTCAGAAATAATTAAAAGGGACAAGCTGGGTCATAGAGAGCAATTGATGAATTAGTCCAAGGCCATTTATTCATCTTTAAAGAGCTGAAAACTTCCTATTTGAGGGTGAGCACCTTGTGCATGCTCAGATACTCCAGGCCCTGCTCTAGCTTCCCGACGAGGAGCTGAACCGGCTCCAGCAGTGTGGAGTGCCAGAGTAGCTGTGATGGGATTTAAGTGAATGGGAATCGTATAGGTCTGGTGAGAAAACTCAGGCCAGGGGGACTTCACGGGCTTCTCACGGCCACTCTGATGCCCAATGGCAGGGTTGGATCTAGCCCACACCAGGGCCACTTGGATGCCTGATGGCAGGGTTGGGTCTAGCCTACACCAGGGCCACTTTGATGCCCAATGGCAGGGTTGTATCTAGCCCACACCAGGGCCACTCGGATGCCTGATGGCAAGGTTGGATCTAGCCTACGGGCAGCTCATCTCATACATTGTCCTTTCCTGCACACTCAGTCTACCAGCTGCTGGTTTTGGTTAAGCAGAGGTGAAATCTGGGGTGTCAAAAAATACATACCCTGACTAATCCCACATAAAATGAACTGTGGAAGCAGGTACCAAATGAGACATAGATCTACTGTCACAATCCAGCATTCATTAGAATTCCTGAATCTTCTAAACATGTCATGTCTCACTAATAGCGTCAGCCAGGAAAAATAAATATATTTCATCACCTATGCAGCTTATTTTCAGTGTTACTAAAAACATTGGCACAGTCAATGTACTTTTCACGTATTACATGTGTCCTTTAGCCAGGCCTGTCAGGCTCCTTCATCAGAAGGGCTTTCTAAGATTATTTGGAGATTCACAGAGATAAAAATCTCACACAGATAGCACAGGATGGGCTTACCCTGCCCCATGGATAGCAAGACTGATGAAGAAGATGATGAAAACATGGTGGGTATACCAGAACAGCTCATAGGAGACCCGTCGGATGAACTCAGTTGAAGATGTCATGATCAAGATTAAAGCCAGAGACATTACTAGGCCGGTGATGCCTGCTGTTGTTCTCAACAACTCAATGATTGTGTTCTAAAAAAAAAAGAACACCACGACATTAATATCTTAGTACATTTTTCCATTTGGGGGATCAATACTTGAGAGTCCAAGTAGGCAGCCATTAAAAATGTTTTGCTCAGAAGCATGTTAGCCTCAACGAGGGTCAGGGGCAACCCTAGACGTGAGAGCTTCCTACTTCCTCTCCTGCTGTCTTACATTTGCTTTGCTCCAATTTCATAAAATGCCATTTTAGTGATTACATTTTTTATTTGTATAAGCCAACTTTCACATCCCAGTTATTATGTTGAGTTGAAATGAGGACAATATATGACAAGAGCATTTTAAGATAAAATATTGTGAAATAAATCTGAGTTTTAAGTTTTTAATTTTTACCATAAAGCTATGGAGCACCACTCTTAATTGCATTTGAACATTAATAAGCACGTTTTTTGAGAAGTCCTTTGGGGACATTCCTGCTAAAGCAGCTGCACACTCTGTCCCCTGGTGGTTATTCTTTGCACTTGGTTTTTAATTGGAAGGACCATGACTTGCATTTCTTTTGCACCATCTCAGGGGGGCTGGGAATAAGGCTTGGGGAAGCCAGGTGGTCAGTAAAGAGACAGCTCCTCTCATCTGGTGGACACTCCTAAAAAGCCAGAACTCTGACCTGTGAGTGAAGGACGGTTAAATAGCCTCTCAGCATGTGAATCGCACAGCATATTTTTTTATTGTGAGCTTCCCACATTCTTGCCAAGTCATTAATATTCATACATTGTGTTACTATCCTTGAGACAGCGATGAGCTCAATAAACTCAGACTGTATCTTTTGTCAGTAAAACCTCATTAATTTGGGCTGCTTTGAGATCGGGAGGTAATCTGGACAGGGACTTCTTCATTGTTTATTGGTTTTTGTTTTCCATAGAGCACAGTGTGGAATAAAATTGAAAGGGATAGGTTTCAAACATTTAAAAAAAGCTTATTTTTCACGTACACTCAGGCATTTTAGGAATCCATTTATATCGTATGATGTGCTAATTTTAAATCATTCTTCTTTGCTTATTAAAGTGAATCCCTACATCTCTGCTCTTAAGACACATTTATAGACTGGCTTCAGTTGTGATGTATCCTCTGAAGCCAACCCCCTGCGTGTCTAGAATGGTCTATAATGTACGCTTTGTGTTACTGATACTCATCTCTCTCTAAATGACCCAAATTAGAGGGCTGCTCGAGCTTAATTAGTACATACATAGTATATTGCTTCTAAAATTTTGAAATTACTATATTGAGAGAGGCTTAATTATCTTGCTCAATTGCTTTAAAAATATTTATAATAAATACCATTTATTATTTATTCAAAATGTTGAGGTTTACTGTGGGGTGTTATAGCAATGAACTTTCCAGAGCCTTTCTGGGGGAAAGCATTAACCCCAGTAGGTGCACAGATAAATGCTGTGACCTACCTGAGTGGCACCAAAGGCATTCCCACACTGAGGACAGCTGTCGTTCTGATTTATAACTGTGAAATTCGTGCTTCTAATTGCTGTCAGCTAAGAAAAGGTAGATTGACTTGAACAAAGGCCTGATATTGAAAAGCATGCTAGGATAATTAGGGGACAAGACATGGAAGAATTTCTCCTGACACAGACTTTGAATTTTTATTCTTCAAATAAGGCTGTACAGGGCAAAATGGTGACTTAAGACATGGGCCAGATAATGTTGAAGGGATTTCCATCACTGGGGTGTGGTGCCTTGAGGTTTTCTTAGACAATACAGGTTTTGTAACCTGGTCACCATGCTGGACACACAATCCATATAGGGAAAAGGGTTTTGATCAACAGCAAAGACAGAGGTAGGGGTGGATTAAGGAAGGGGAAATTCTCATCTCTTGGTGTGGACTGCTGTGGCTACCTTTGTGGTTTGCTTTTTGTTCCCACAGCTGCTGCCACTTTGTGCACACAGGTAATTAGCATTAATGATGTCACTAACCATGCAAGTCTCATTATGAAATTAGCCGCTTTGCCCAGCATCTGATTTGGCAAGCCAGCTATTCAGACAGGTGCCAAAGCATGAGGAATTGGAGAAGAGATCCAGAAAACAATTTGCAAATTAAATGAAGACATCCGATGTGTATTCCCTGAAATGGTGCTTCACGTTCTTTATGAGCCTAGCATCAGTGAAGAAATATCTAATCATGACCTGCTGCTAACTTTGTAAAATATTAGAGTTTTAACAGGTTACTGCACTTCTCAAATACATATATATACACACACACACAAATATATTTGCTATAAATTAATTGAGTGGCACATAGTTTTCTCTTTGCTCATAACCTCTTAGCAACATTCATGCTAGAAAACAAAACACTAAAAAAAGTGAAATTGTTGTTAACATTAGGCAGAGAGTTTTTCTCTTCAGCTCTTTTGCTCTCTCTCTCTCTCTTTTTTTTATTGTTGGGGATTCATTGAGGGTACAAGAAACCAGGTTACACCGATTGCGTTTGTTAGGTAAAGTCCCTCTTACAATCGTGTTTTGCCCCCAAAAGGTGTGGCACACACCAAGACTCCTTTTATTAAAAGGTTTGGAAATACAGTAGAACCTGTAAGTTGATCCCCCAGGGGACTGTAACCAACTGGTCAACACATGGCCGTGGTCAAAGTAAGGAAGTAGGCCCGCCATACTGATATGTTCACATGGTGTGTGCCTGGTCTATGAAAATTAGGTCAACTTGAGGAGGTGATCAACGATGGAGGTTCTACTGTCCTGTGTTCCTCATAGCCGTATCAGAAGAGGAAGGATAGCTCCGTCGAGAGACTACTTAGCCTGCGAGAACTCACGGTGTGGAAGGTCCGAATGGGGTTGAGGTAGGTCTCATTTGGGGCATTGCCAAGTTTGGAAAGTGCAGCCAGAAGTCCCTCGGCTCCCTCTGCCTGGCTTCTGTGGTAGTGCTCCAGGTTCAACACATGTGCCACGATGTGGATGGCTAGATGAGGGGGGGACACACCAGACATGCACCCCGTGAATTTCTTTCTTTGTAGTCACCCAAAAGTATAATGTCTCTGTGCTCGAGTTTCTCTGAGGTGGTTTTTGTCATCTCCAAGGAAAAGCGATTTATTTGTGGGTCTTGAATGGAGCGGGTATATCTGAAGATACTGTATGAGTCTCCAGATTCTTTTTAATTATATTAAGAAATAAGGTAAATCTCAATTCATCATAATTTAATGTTAAACTAACAATTATTCTGGAAGCTGAATAATACCGTGCTATGATATCACAGCATAATTATATGTAAGAGGTAATTCTTAACTAAAGAAATTTTATATCTATATTAAACTTCTTAAGAAGCCAAAAAGTATTATTCCAGAGCATTCTGTATCATACATGTTGATTTACATGTATATGATACCCGTGTAATAGATACCAAGATACAGGGGAGAAGTTGTTTCTGCTTGCTTTTAGACATTGTATTGTTTACACATATTAGTATATAGTAGTCTCCCTGTTTGTGGTTTTACTTTCTGTAGTTTAGTTTTGTGCAGTCAACTTCAGTCTGAAAATGTTAATGTTAAATGGAAAACTCCAGATGTAAACAATTCATAAGTTTTAAATTGCATGCTTTCATGAGCAGAGTGATAAAATCTAGTACTGCCCCACTCTGTTCCACCCGGGATGTGACTCACCCCTTTGTCGGCAGTCTTTGCCCACCCATGAGTCACTCAGTAGCCACCTGGGTGATCATGTATCCCTGTATTTGTGTTCAAGTAACCCTTAATTTACTTAATAATGGCTTCAAACTCGAGAGTAGTGATGCTGGCAATTCGGATATGCCAAAGAAAAGCCAACAAGTACTTTCTTTTAGTGAAAAGGGGAAAAGCACTCAACTTAATAATGAAAGAAAAAAAAATCATACGGTGAGGTTGCTAAGTTCTACAGTAAGAAGCAATCTTCTATCTGTGAAATCGTGAAGAAAGAAAAAGAAATTTGTGATAGTTTTGCTGTCCCACCTCAAACTGCTGCAGTGTGTGATGGGTGCTTAGTCATGAGGGGAAAGGATTAAATGTGTGGGTGGGAAACAGGAATGGAATTATGTTCAAATGGGCAGCCATCAGGTTAGTACTACCCACAGTTGCAGATATGCACTGGGGGTCTTGGGAAGTGTCCCCCACAGATAAGGGAGAACTATTACATGTGTGTATATACCCTACACATACACATAAACACATATATTTGCATGTGTTTTTGCAGGTGGATTGAAATAAGCCAGTATTTACAGAACTAAACATACCTTCTAGATCAGCAGTTCCATGACCCACAGGAACTGTATTAAAGGGCCATGGCATTAGAAAGGTTGAGAACCACTGTTCTAGATGTTGTTAAGAAGTAAAGAGAGCTTCCTAATTCTGGTGATGTCTAAATTCTAAATGAGGAGAACAAGCTCAGGAGCACAGCATCTTCAGATCTGAGGAGTCTGTGAGTGATGCTACTCTTTTGTGTCTTGTGAAATCTGTTGGGATGCCAGCAGTCACAACATCCAGACAATGACATTACACACGCTTCTCCTGCAAATGGGCTCCTGGCTGGGCGTTTAGGTGATACCTACCACTGGGATCAGATTCAAGTGAAAAATGAGAATTCATTGTCCAAGATACAAATGATTTCCCAGTTGATATTCTTTCTTCCCTGTGCCCACATGAATACCAGGGGCTTCAAGGATACCAGGGGCCTCATGCATACCAGAGGCAAGTTATGGGATCCCCATAACTGTACGTTGTGGATCGAGGCATGAAGGAAGGAACATAGGAAAAGCAGAAACGTCTAAGAATATTGGCATCATCCTGGTCCCTGCGGTTCATCTTCGTTCAACTTCTTTTGTCTATTGCCTGAATTGCCTCCATCATTCCCTTTTCTGGCTTGTGAAGTTCTACATGTGCTTTATGACCCAGTTCAGAAGTGGTTTTTCTCTGATTGCTACAAGTATTCATTTATACCTGTGTCCCCTAATGGACTTGGCTCAAGGCTGGACTTGATTCATCTTGAAACCTCAGCACCTGGCACATTGCTTAGACCGGTTAGTATTTAATAATTAATGGCTAAGTGACAAGGAGGCTACAGAGAGGGAGCAGGGGTAAACAAAGGGTCAGGAAATCAATCCATAGACCCACCCTTGTTGGAACGTTCTCTGCTGATGTGTATCCATATATACTCACATTTTTCTTCAGCCTTTAAGTTGAAAATCAAGTCAAATACACTTTTGGTTGAGGCGCACCAAAGAAGGCAAAGCTCGTGCTGGTGTTTCTACATCTGTGATGTTTCCTGCCTCCTATGGGTTTGGTGTGGTTAGCACCCAAGAGGTGGCAGTGTATTTCCCCTTTAGCAACCTCGTCTGCATACGCCTTCATGTCTACGAAGGGGCTGCCTTGCTTAGTCTCAGAACATTAGCAGCATTCTTTCCCAATGCACTCTATATAAAATGGGAGCTACTTGCTATGTTGAATGCAAACATTCTGCAGTATTCCTAATTTCTGTTTTCTGATAATTATCTCAAAGAAACAGGTAATACTTCTCAGAGCTAACATATATTGAATGCTTACTAAACACCACACACTCTTATAAATGCTGTAGGATATCATCTGATTGAACCCACAGGTGTTAGTCTTATTCCCATTGTACAGATCATTATTCAAAGAGCAGGAATTTAGTCCATTAATGGCGGAGGTGGGATAAAACCCTGTTCATGTGACTGTGATGCCTCATCTTTTGCCTTTTAATGTGTATTGCTTCTTTTGACTAATCAGTGATTATTGCACCTTACTGTTTACTTAAAACTAGTTTCTCCTGTGGGCTTATATAGGCCTCCATAAATGGGTTCACTTGGTGTCTTTGATCTAGAGTCTGACTGTTCCTAAGGCTTTGACTGATCTCCACATTTGGGGTCCTCATTGTGGGCTGGCGTAAGTGCTCCTCTTATGCTGCACCCCTGAACCTTCACCTCTCTGCTACATCTTTCATCCTTCTTCTCTGGTGACAGGGAGTGGAGCTGTTCCCAATTTATAGGAACAGAGATTGAGCTTCCGACCAAATTAAATGACTTGCTTACCATTGTATCACCCACGTGATAGAGAATGCAGGATAGATTCTCTTTTATATCATTCTTCTCCCGTGTAATGAGTTGTTGATCACAATCTGTTTTCTATTTATTTATTTATTTATTTTTGAGACAGAGCCTCAAGCTGTCACCCTGGGTAGAGTGCTGTGGCATCCCAGCTCACAACAACCTCCAATTCCTGGGCTCAAGTGAGTCTCTTGCTTCCGCCTCCCAAGTAGCTGGGACTACAGGCGCCCGCTACAACGCCCGGCCATTTTTTGGTTGCAAACATCATGTTGTTTGGTGGGCCCTGGGGTTGGATTCAAACCCGCCAGCTCAGGTGTATGTGGCTGGCGCCTTAGCCCGTTGAGCCACAGGCACCGAGCCCACAATCTGTTTTCTCTGAGATTGATTTCCACATGAGAATTTGACACTGTTAAACTAAATTTAAGTGTGTTGATTGAGTGAACGAAGATATTGAACTATTTATTTGTTCTTATTGCAGGTTTCCCCCATAACACAGCTGAAGAAACTAATGAAGTAGTATAAGAAAGCCCAAGATGCTTTTCAAGAGGTAGGTCCTGGGGGAATGTGTTGAAAACTATTCTCTCCAGCATTTTTCATGTGCTTTAAAGTTCATGTCTTAAATATTCCTTTGCTCCAGCTTCCTCCATTTTGTTTCCTTTTCACGAGATAGAAGATAAAAAGTGGAATATTTTATTTATCTCAGCAATTCTCAGAGAGAAAACTGCTTATGCCCATTTTGTTTGTCGAAACATTTTATTTTCCTCTTAGCTCTGGTCCTAATTTTACGTGATCTCAGCTGGAAACTAAAGATACAGCAGCTACTAAATTCAGGACCGTTGGGATTTGATAGATTCCAGGGGAGATAGTTTTTGTTCTTTTTTAGACATCATATTGTTTTTCCTTTATATGTTTTAATTTTTTAAAATATGAGTGGCCATGATGTCTATGTTACAGTGACAATTGCTTCATTTATGTGGTAAGATAGTGATGCTGTTGGATTTTTCCGTCATCAATGTCATTCATGTTTAGATTATGTAGCATTATCATGTAACAGAAATCAGGCCGTCATTTATTCATTTAGTCTCTGTTTTCTCATCTGTGAAATGGGTAGGTTGGACTCAACTACGCACTATCTATCTCAGCTCCCTTCCAGCGAGTGGCTCTTACGTCCTCCTCTAAAGTTTACTGGGAACATTTATCATCTAAAAGGGATTTGTAGGCCAAATGGAAGTAATGCAAACATGAAACTTATTTTAACATGTTTTCAAAGTCAACAGTAGCTTACATGGGGCTTTTCAGTCTGGGGATAAATCCAGCGCCATCTGCCATGCTGGTGAGTACTTCTGGGGGCCCCTGTGGACTTTCCACGGACACAACTGTGCCCTTGGAGGAGCCCAATGTACCCATTTCCATAAGCCGCCTGATTCTGCCAAGCTACAAGGAGCTACAACTGGATCTTTCTACAGTTTAATGTTCTCCTCAAAGCACTTTTAAGAGAGCAGCAATTTTGGAAGCACGCCACACATACATTTAATTGGTGTGTGAACTTCTGAGTTCAAATAAGGAGATTTCATTGAAGAGTGAACAAAAAAATCATAAAGGCTACAATTAGAGTCAGTTACCCTGAGAAAGCCCCTTTTCTTTCTTTCTTTCTTTCTTTCATTTTACTTCTCAGGAGATCAAAGGAAACATAATTGAGGAGAATCTTGGAAGGGTGGTCAGTTCTTGTCTTTCTGCCTGCCTGTCAGTGATAACAGTCATTTGGAGTTAGTCACCTCCTAATTAAACAGGCTTTAGAAACATGGACCCAGGGACACATCCTGGCTTGATTCTGCAGCCATAATTTGGCCCAAAATTTTGAAATTTGTGATCTGATTCCTGTAGGAGGACTCGTTGACTTTGGCACCAGTGTGTGTGCCACACGTTTGTAAATCCCGTTAAATCCTGTTAGATGGGAGTGGTGAAGGAGGCTCCCTGGAGCTCAGTGCCCCTGGCAGAACTGGCCCATAGCAGTTCCCTAGGGGTTGGGGGCCGGCAGGATCAGTGCCTTTGGTGCTATTCTCAACCCTGAGGTCTCCAAATCTTCCTTTTCTCAATATGCTTATTCTGTCCTTGCTCCTCTCATCTTGACCTTGTTATGTTTATTGGTGTTTTAGCAACTTACCAGAAGTTGTGAGGGGGGTAATTGTATATCCCTAGAACTTGGACATAAGCTGCCAAATTCACCGAGAGCACGGCCTAGGTCACTATTTATAGCGCCCTTTGATGGCAGCTCAGGCTCAAAGTACTACTTTTCAGTTGGGAAGATCTTCAAAGTCTACTGTGGACCAAAGGATTTAGAAAGATACACATTATAAGAACGGAGAGGCTGTGAAACTATGATTTTCATACCCGTGGGGTTATAGGTCCCTGAAAATGATTTATCAGTGGCTGAAGAATGCCCTGGCAGCTCTGATCACAGAGGGGTGAACAGGAAGGCAGGAAGGCAAAAGCCGCAGCCTCCCTTCACTGCCTCTCCCATGATGTCCTTGATTACGGACACCATTGTTTGGGCTCTTCCCTCCCCCTCCCTAGCCTACTTCCACTGTTTCTAATTACATCCTTTAATGAGTTGACCAATTAAAGCCTGCAGTGTGACTTACAGGGGAACGGATGAGAAATTAGAGGCTGGCACACACACTTCGATGTGGGTGCACTTCCTCCAAGGTTACACACCTCTATTAAGCCAGGCAGCGATTTGAAATGCAGCATAATGGGCAATGCTAATAAAATAAAGGCAGGGACATTTTCTGCTGCTCCCAAGTGAATACACCGGAGGACAAAACGTGAAAAGTGAAGTGTATCTATGAAACTAGGCTTTAGCATTTTTGTCCCCCCAGAAGCGCCGTTGCCAGCCACATTTCTTCAGTAATGTGAAATGTAATAATTGCTTTGTCAGGGTTTGGGAGAAGCAGAGCCTGCTCTTCCCACCTCCTGCCTCTGCCCAGAGTGGAAACAGCAGCCTGGGTTGCCATGGAGGTGCAGAGGTGGGGCCTGTGCTTCCAGGGGCAGCTCTGGCCATACGGGGAGCCCCAGGAGATTTGGGGGGACCTGGCAGAGCAGTGGGGGTTCAGGAGGCAAGGGGCTGGAAGAATACTTGATTCTTGGGGGACATGTGAGGGAAAGGGAGGGAATACACTCTGTTTTCTTGTGTTGCTGCTGAATGTGGATTTGTGACCTTGGGCGACGGTCATCATTGCAACCCCTTCACTCCCCACACTGTTTTGTCCACCCCAAACTGCTCTTGCGCTGAGTCTGGTCCTTCCCCAGGACTTTCTACACCCTCTTTTGCCTGCTGTCAACACCTACCTACCCGTCCTCAGGTCTGACCAAATGACCCTGTATGTGTCAGGGACTGTCATGTGGTGACGGGGATGCCCCATTCTGTGAGCACGATGAGGGCCAGGGAGAGCATTTCAGGCAAGGGACAGAATGCTCAGGAACTCCCAGAAGCCCGAGCTGCCCCAGGGGAAAGAGCAGGGGAGGTTGGTGGGAGATGGGACACCTACTGCAGGGCACGCTCTGAGGAGCTTAGAATGGATCTTATTTGCAGTAGCACCAAGAGAATGACCTTGCATTCTGCAAATTCCCGACTACGTCCAGGCCTGACGCTAATCTGCACAGCTCATGGAGATTGTCTTACTGTTCTTTTACTTCCACAGAGGAAGGGGCATGAGAAACTTATCTGAGATCACACACCAGTCAGTAGCAGGGGTATAAAATAACTCGGCCATCTGCTTTTAGCCAACTGCTGCCCCGTGCTAAATTATACTCCATTCTGAAAACAGCACTGACCACGCTAGTTTCAGAACATTATAGCTGTTCTCTGGGTGTCCTGGGTGTGGGAGACATTCAGTATACATTACTAACACATTATACCATGGATATATGATCACATATGAAGAAATATCCTCAAGGTTGGAGGAAAAAACTATTTCATAACAATTTTTCTTTATTCTCCTTTATCCCTTTTTGATATATTTTGAGGTTCTTTCCTCTGTTTCTCTATCATGTCTTTATAACTTTCTCCTAGAGTCTAATTCTGCCTTAAAGGTATGGGATGGGGATAGCATTTTATTGCCATTTTCCTGTGCAATGCAGGAAGTCAGCATACTTAACATTTTAAAGGAATCCTAAAGATTCCATGAATTTCTTCTTGATGAGCCTCCCAAGGAGCAATGTGGCCTCTCTGCTTGGACATGGCACAGGATGGGGGAGTCAGTACTCTTAGGGGACCTTCATTTAAATTTAATATCATCCTCGCGGTCTGGAGAAGATTTCCGTTTCTGAGCTGAGAGCTGGTTCCCTGAGTCCTTGTTTATTCATTCATTCACTCATTCATCAAAGAGTATTGGCACCTGTGCACACTCAGCCCTATGGTGGACCCTTGAAGACGAAGATTAAGTCATCTTGTTCTTTCCCTTCGTCCCTTCCCTCCCAACCCCCCAGGATATGATGTCTTTTTACCCCTATTTCTTAACAAACCACAAAGACCTTTCTCATTGCACTTCTGGGTCGGTTTAATCTGGCACTGAAGACAATCACGAGAGAATCTTCCCCTCCTGTCTCACTGCACACCCAAAGTTGTGTTAATTGGCACTTGGGCACCGTCTGTCATGTCTTGTTGCTTAATTAAATTCACATTCGTTTTGAGTGTTCCTTTTACTCTGCTATTTTTTATGCATGAGAGGATAAAAACAAATGAGGAGAACATTTTATAGTTAAATTGGTTTGAGGGAAACAGTCTTGAATCATAACTCCTTATTGTTCAGATAGCCTTTTATTTCAACGTCTTTGTTTTCCAACAAAATCACCAGCCAGTTGGTCATTGCTCCTCTTTTTCTCCCCCACTATAGTTTAACCTTGGCCTTGGATGCTAACTTTGAGTGCTCTCCTCTTGAAATGGAAATATAATAATAACAGTAACATTTTATATGCCCATAAGGTTTCCTATCTTTTCAAGATCCTTTTATATTCTCAAGTTCAGTACCATTCAGAACCTAGTTCACATGATCTTTCTTTTCCTTTTTAATGCCCACGATACCGTTTGATATTAACTTTCCTATGACAATGAATGAGATTTTGAGTATAGGTCCATTTCATTTTCATTGTGGATTATATTAAATAACAAAGTGTTCACTTTTCAAGCAGGTATTTATCATTGTATTATCAACAAGCTTAACTACTCACAAGTGAAAATGATGTTTTACCAACTTCTCTTTGACAAATTTTGAGACCTTATAGGAGAAAACTCATGGAGGAATATGCATTAGAAATTTTAAAGTTCATTTGTTTACATGGCCAGATGAAGGGCAAAGATTTCTTTTACCTAAAGGTAAGGCTTGGGGAGTGGTGGAGTTAAAAACCAAACTATAAAGTTAAATATTAGAGATAGTAAATCCACCAAGCAATTAACAAGGACTTACTTGCATTAACTGCTATCCCATGGGCAACCAGCTTGTGAAATTTGAGGTTTTTGTCTAATTGCCTCCTGCACGATCCTCTGCAGCACTAGAGAAACAACAAGAAAACCTAATTTAGGGAAACATCACAATGATAACAGTATTATGACTGAGATTAGGACTCAGGCTTTGCCTCTAAATTGCTTAAAACGAGGCTACATGATATAAAAGTTAGTGACCTCTAGCCAAACTGGGAAAACAAAAGGGTTACTTGCTTTGCTGAAATTTTAACTCAAAAATGATTAAGTTAATTATTCTCCAGCTATATTGGCTATACCTCAAGACTCCTAAATAAATCTGCTAATATCCACACCTCACACAGCTTCTTTGTTTAGAATATGAAAGGGGATAGCCATCATCCCCATCTGTGTAGTTTAAGTAGTCTTTAAATTATTCCTTATTACAGAAAAAGGCATTATACCCATATGCATCTATATCTAAACATTCTTAAAACCACAATGGTGATTTATACAGGTATATCTCAGAGATACCGTGGGTTTGATTCCAGACCACCATAATAAAAAATAGGGCAAAAAGTGACTCACGCAGATTTCTTGGTTTTCCAGTGTGTCTAAAGCTATGTTTACATTATACCATAGTGTATTAAATGCACAATAGCATTATGTCTAAAAAAGTACATATTTTAATTTAAAAAGTGATCGTTAAAACATACTGACATGGAGATGAAGAGTCTCAGAGCAAGCACACTATTGGAGACATGGTGCCAATAAACTTGCTCAATGTAAGTCTCCCACGAATCTTAAATTTGCAAAAAAATGAAATATCTGCAAATACAATAAAGCAAAGAGCAACAAAATGAGGTATGCCATTGTGATAAATTATTTTATCTGGTAAATTTTATCGAGGGTCTCATTTTCGGTGTCTCATATTTCGGTGTGTATTAATTGTATTTAACTGGAAGTACAGGTATAAACCCCCAAATAGTGAAATTAATATACAGTAGAAACTCCAGAGCTAACACCCTCCCTACATCGACCACTTGGGAGAGTTGAGCTAATTCTCACTGACTGGGCATGCACCACGTGTATGTGCCAGTACAATAGACCTCTTTCCTTCTGTTGACCACTTCCATATGTGGACCTGTTTGTTACAGTCCCATGGTGGGGTGGATTTGTAGATGTTCTACTGTATTTAAGAAATGTAGGTACTAAAATTTACATACTAAATTCTATATATACCGAGATTGTGCTTTCTGGGGGCAAGAACTCAGATATTTCCTAAGTGGCATTTTTCTCAAATGCTTATCAGTCTTCTTTCCATCAAAAATGGTAGTAGTTCAAGTTGTTGGAATGTTTCCTTCTCTATGGAGCAAAGCATCAGGAAAGGATTAAGCAATGAGTTCAATGTCATATAAGAAGTCCATGGCAAAAACAAAAGTTAAATCAAATGGACAGATTATTGATGTTCATAAAACTTAATATGGGAATATCCATAGTCAAGGGTATCTTTGTCTTCAATGGCACTTATATTAGGAAGTCACAACAACTATGATTATTTCAAATATTTTAGTACTTACAATACTTGTTCCTCTAATGAATGAAATAAGGTTTCGGCTGACAGGCAGTAGAATTAGCATGCAGTTAAAATTCAGACACAGTGCTGATGCTCGTGCCCAAGCCAGGGCTGACTGTCATAGGTAAAGACACAAAAAGAGATGCAATGAAAACAAGGAAGCCAGGGAAATAAAATGCATTTTGTTTTCTGAAACAATAATGCTTGAACACCAATTGTACTTACACCCAAAATAGCTCGTGTGTAGTAGAAAGATTCCTTCTCTTCGTACCAACAGAATGTGTCAATAAACAGATATAGATTCACTCCCAACCATAGGAGCTGGAGTAGGACAGAAAGAGAACCAATCAATGCTGTCTTCAATCTTTTCTTCTGCTCAAAATCACTGGGGTTCTTCTTTTACAGTGAAAGGAAGAACTTCTCAATACCACATATTAATCAGAATTACTCCATGTATTTATTTCTCACAGATGAGTTTTTAACAATGGTCATAATGGTAAGAAATTATTAACTTTAAAAAGATTTTAAATGCATATAATTCAGTTTCAAGTAATTTAATGAAATGGCAAAACCTTCTTAATGCACATTGCATGACAATGATGTCAAGAAGGAGGAAATCATTAAAAAAACTTTGAGAGTATTCTAGAAAGATTCCGATTTCATCATCTAATTCAAAGACTTCATTTGATGTAGGGAAACATTCATACATTATGCAAAAAACAAACTACTTGACTTCAAAAATAATTAAAAATGAGCTCAATCGGAAAACAACTTTGCCTGATTCTATAAGGATGAATTAAATAATAGCAAGGGAATGTTTTCTAACAAGTTTTGGTCTTTTGACTAGAGAGGAATACTTCTAGCTACTTAGCATTCCTATGCAAGTAATCCTAAAACTCAAAGACTATTCAATCTACATATTTAAAGTTGAAAAACAAAAATGATACTTACTGCTAATATGATGGTGAGACCCTCATGCAAGATCCAGCACCCCATCGCCACACTTCTTCCTTTTGCTATCAGGAGATGATTCCTTTTATTCACCAGACTCTGTATTCAGTCCTGGGTAAGGGCTTCTGTACTAAATTATTTCATCTTTTTGTCTTAGGAAGCACCTACTGGGAGTAGCTCTCGAGGAATTTCTAATTAAGGACTTCTTGCCAAAGGCCCATCACCAAGCTGACATGCCTCATGACCTGGGTAAATACAAGGCAAGTCTCTGTCTAATGATTCCTTTCTTCAAAGATTTTATAATAAAAGAAAGCTGGTTTTATTAAATTGTCCTCATGTACTTTATACCTCATTCATTTTCTACATGATTGCAGTCAAGATGATAATGAGTCTTTATGTAAATTTGAGAAATAACCTAACTGCTAAAGGCTGCAGACAGCAAAGCCCTTGCTTTCTAGATTTGTCTACTTTATTTTTACTTCTTTACTTCCTTCCTCTCACCCCTTTCAAAAAAGCTCTCTGTAGAAGGCATAGAGTGAGGGCTAAATAAATATGAATTAAATAGTCTTTGAAGAGATGGGGAAGAAAAAAAATGACCCTAAAAACATTAGAGGTACAAAAGGTATAAATCTAAAAGTGTGACTATGAAATTGAACTTCTTTTGTAGGAGTGATGGAATCAATCTCCCTTTTGTGTGTGTGCGTTCTAATCCCACTTAAGACACCCATGAGACAGGAGAGAAAATTCTTTCTTACTATAGTGATTCCAGGGGTGGTTTCTTGGGAGCCTGGTCCTTCTCTGATTTTGTGTAAGTCATAGTGGTTCAATGTGACTACCACATCACTCTGGTAGGCAAAGTTATCCAAAATGAAGTTTTCTGGTGAGGCCTGGCCCAAATACTTTATTTACAATTTTTAGACAAGTAAGATGAAAATAGGAAGATATTCAAATTATTTGAATAATTGCCTAAGCTTTCTGTGCTTTCATGTGGTGGATCTGTATAGTTGTCCTAAAAGAATTAAAAAAAATTAAAAACGTGGTAGGAATAAGAATTGTGAGTATTCAGTGATCTATGTTTATCCAGGCACTAGGTTAAGTTTTTTTCAAATATTGTCCAACTCCATCAGGTGGATATTACCTGCCCTGTTACAAAAAGGTGGAAACAAACTTAAGTAAAGTAACTTGTAGTATGAATAGGTGGGATATGAATCCAGTTCTCTCTGACTTTAGCATCTTCATTTTTAGCCATTACTTTAGCCTACTTTGTTTAGGAAATATTTATTTATGGAGTTGTGTATTAAAACATATGTATTATACAGATATCAACTATATTTTAATAAATTGGACACATGCAAGTTCTATAAATTTATTTATAATCACAAATAAATACGTTGTTTCTACATAACACTGATGAATTACAGAAAAATGGGCTGGGCATGGTGGCTTACACCTGTAATCCCAGCTGTGTAGAAGGCAAGGTTGGAGGATTCCTTGAACCCAGGAGTTCAAGCCCAGTCTGGGCATCATAGTGAGACTCTGTCTCAAAAAAAAAAAAAAGAATAAATAAGTTGTCTTATTGTATTAATCATATCATTTTATTATGCTTTGATATCTTTGGGCCTTATAGTCCTGGAGAGGAATTGGCTAAGTTAGGGTAGTTAGCTAATTCCTAATGGTAGAAAACAACTTGTCTGTGAGCACTTATGTAAATCAATCAACCCTGAGTCCATACTCCCAACTGCCTCTCTGATCAAACTCTAAGAGCTAACATTTCCCCTGCCTTAAATCACCCTGGGGCCAGGTACTGGACTGCTAGGGACTGACCACCCTATACCCAGGGCCTGCCGAAATTATTCATAGTATCCAGCCCTGGGTAGCCTTGTGACTTTCTTCCTGTGAATGCCACAATAAAGGGCACATGTGTCCCCCTGCTCTCTCTGCCTCCTGACAACCCTGGTGAAGCATTTTGATGAACAGCTGAGCTTTGGACTTGCCACCCAGCCTTGACTGTGAGCTACCTCTTTTGAGTTTCATATTGCATGTTTAAAGGGACTATAATACCAGCCTCATAACATCAGTCCCTTCCTCTTTCACCTCCACACACACATTTATAAACACATTCACACTTAAGTAAGATGATGCCTCTTCTGAAGAAATAGATCGGGCAGTAAAAAATTTAGTGAATTTACTTGTCCCTAGGAAAAGGCTTGTTTATAAGGACTTTTTTCTTCTAGAAATATACAAAAGCAAAGGTATTTTGGCAGCATTAACCTGAGATTAGAGTGCAGTTAGTAAAATATCTTTGGTAGCTTCTTTCACCACAAGCAATATAAAGATATAAAGTCTTTATATTCATTACTTTAAGCCAATAATCTTCCACAATGAAATGATTTGTTATTTCTGAAGTGTTTAGGATTTACATATCTTAGAGGCCTTATTCAGTTAGGTTATAAAAATTAATTCAGAGAGAATACCTCTAGAATTTTTTAGCATCTCTTCTATTTTAGATTCAATGAGCATGAGAGAGAGTTGCTGTTTTCTGTACTCTTTGCTCACAGTGTTACAAATGAGAGATATTGGTGCTGAATAACAATGTAAGGCCACCTTTTTTAACTGCTTAGAATATTTCTAATACTACAGATAAAATAAAATGTAAAGGTTTAGTTTTCAAAATTGATCTTCACACGTTCCATCCTTATTTCTAAACTTTGATTTATTTCTCACTTTGAATATATAGAGAACATTGTTTGCTATTATTCATTTATAGCCTATAAAAATTGTTCACAGTTGTATTAGAAAAATATAACTTGTGATTTAACTGAAATGTTTTTCTTCAGAGATTTCATTTTAATAGAATTTGCAAAGTTTTTTTGTTCACTGGTATCAAAGAGTCATATGTGACCTTCAAATTATATTCAAATTCATTCACAGCTCAACATTTTGTTCAACTGATGGACATACATTTTCTTTTCAACTTTCCTATTTTCACATGTAAGAAGAATCTGACAACATCACTAACCATTTCACAATATTGGGATCTGACGTCATAAGGCTCAAAATGTTAGGTCTTTTATCATATACCAAAGTCAACCTCAATTCAACCTATGGACTTTTTTTTTTTAAAGAAATCCTCAGTTTTTATTAATATAACATTAGGTTACTGTTGTTATTTGTTAATTTATGTGGTGAAAGTTTTGGGGGTGTATATCATGTCCAAAAGATCTGTCTCACTTTGACTTCATTGAAGACATCTGTACAGATCACAATTTATTTAAATTTTAGATTGATAAGAGGGTACATGTAACCTCATTATTAGGTTACATTATTATGTAATGTATACATTACATTATTTGCATTTCTAAGGTAAAGTCCAAGTTGTAAATGTGTTCATTACCAGATCACAATTTAAATCAATACTCAGAATCATTTCCCAGGAATCAAGCCACACTAATGGGGCTACATTTAAGAAGTAAAGACATTGTACAAAATCTATTGACATGATATAAATGTTCTGAATTCTATCTATTTTCACCTAATTGTTTTTATTGCTAAGACAGAGTGCCCATCTCATTTCACAGAATTTTCTCAGAACAAAAGAAGTAAAATTTGCCTTGGTTGTTTCCAAGGTATCTACTCTCTTCCAGCCCATCACAGAAGATGATGTGAGTTTTCCCCCCATAAAGCTCACCAATAACAAACCTTCTATGATAGAAAAAGTTGAAGGGAAACAGAACTAATAAGTTTACCAAGGCAGGTTAATTGCGTGCATACATGAATGCAAATTCTATGCTAACCACGCTACATTCTTGGACTGAATTTACTCTGTTATATTTTTAGTTCTTTGTAGCTTCCTAGTGGATCAGTTGACCCAACAAAGAAATGCTTTGATCCTCAAGGGCAAGATGGATCACCCAGTGCTGCTACACAGAACAATCCAGGTTCCCTGTAGATATAGCAGAATATACCTATGATATAAATAGAGCATTGCCAAATTATCCTCTTCTAAGCCTTAAACATATTTTTACCTTTTCCTAAAGGCATTTATAAATATCTGAGTACTAAAGTAAAAATGGATGAAAATGGATGAAAAAAGAAAGGGAAAAAATACAATTTATATACATATATGAACACATATAATCCCAAATCCTAACATGGCTTTTTTGAGGGAGCATTTATTGTGATAATTATACATTATAATTATAGTGGATAATACATATGTTGGGTAAATTTCATTTTTTAAAGAAAAGGTAAAAAAAGTTACAAAAGTCCATATACTAAAATATATCTGATCTTTAAGTAAGATACAATTCATTTTATCACCAACATTTTGCTGTTGCTGAATTAAGCATATAGTGTTTTTATTTCAGGAACCATTTTATTCTCTTTTTTTTTTAATAATTTTATTGAATCATAATTATGTACATTGGTGCAATCACAGGGCACAATTCATATACATTCAGAAATATTTTGATCATACTGTTACAGATATCCTTCATGGCATTTCCTTGATCACTATATAAAGACTTTAATACTCTACCTTTAATAAGTTTCGCCAGTACCCTGCTAAGATGCACCGTAGGTGTGTTCCCACTAATTGCCCTCCCTCTACCCATCC
>CAUYON010004929.1:0-22728 GCA_963573935.1 Arctocebus calabarensis | reverse complement strand
AGTATTAATGTCTTTATATAGTGATCAAGGAAATGCCATGAAGGATATCTGTAACAGTACGATCAAAATATTTCTGAATGCATATGAATCGTGCCCTGTGATTGCACCAATGTACATAATTATGATTCAATAAAATTATTTAGAAAAAAAAAGATCTTTATATTGACTTTCCTCTTCTTCCTTCTTTTACTCCCCAACAGACTCTTCTCCCAGGGATCATATTCCAAATAAACGTCTACAAGCAAACCTTATCTTAGGCCTTGCATTGGGAGTAATCCAGACTCACAGGGAAAGACTTTATATCAAGAAACATCATTGCAAAATGAAGGTTTTATGTTTTAAATCTGTACACATACTTTGTAAGATTATTACAAAAAGCATTCTGGGCTATAGTTGTGTTTTTATCTTTCATATGGAAGTCTGGATGATTATATATTGGTTTCATAATAGTACTGAGTACATTGGATACTTTTTCTTTCATTCTTGAGATACTTTACTAAGAAGAATATGTTCCAGTGGGAGGGGAGAGGCCAGGTGGAGGGATGGTAATCAGTGGGACCACACCTATGGTGCATATTGCAAGGGTACATGTCAAATCTATTAAGAGTGGAGTATAAATGTCTTAACACAACAATTAAGTAAGTGAGGTGAAGGCTATGTTAACCAGTTTGAGGTAAGCATTCCAAATTGGGTATAAAATCAGCATATTGTACCCTATAAATGCATTAATGTACACAGTTATGATTTAATTAACAAATTGTTAAAAAAAGATTATTACAAAAAACATTTAAAAATTATATTTGAACTCCTAGGCTTCCAGTATCTGTGGACTACAATCTGAGAAACAGTGGTGACAGTTTTTTTTTTCAGGAAGCTTTTCAGCAGTTCCATAGAACTTGTGTAATGGTCAATAACCCTTGTTACTAATATAGGTCAAGAGTTAGTTCTCTCCCAATATGTAGTAGCAAAGCGTACAATGGGGGCATGATGTCCAATGTTTAATCACTAAGGAAAAGGAGAACATAGCCATTGGAGCAAATATCAATAGTATTCTCTGACAATAAAGTCATATATGATTAATGTTAATACATGGAAGAATTTCTCCAGAATTTCATTATTGGTTATTTATTTTTACTCAGAAGCAGAAATACATACATGTATAGATGGCTTAATATGCTATGATAATGTTATATATATTACATATTCAGTTTAAAAGAAATATAAATTTACATTTCAAAATTAATAGAGTATCTATGCTTTGATCAGACTTTCAACAAAGATAACACTGGCTCTCATCTTTTTGTGTTTACTTGCTGTTAGATGTGGCAGCAGGATGTTAGAAACTAGGAGAAAAATTTAAAAAAGGCTTTCGTGCATTTGTGGTTTGCATTAAGTAAGTTAAGAATATATATTTTTTCCATTGGTTATTGGCCATTGTTGAAACAATTGAATTATTATCTTCTTACCCATCATGTGACCTATTTGGATTTTTAGAAGAATACAGACAAATATGAATTATGGATAAATATGAATTTCAAAAGAGCAAAATCAAATCTACAAGTAAGACCAGTAATAATCACCTGATTGTTATAGACCATCTGAATGTAGTTTTCTAAAATTGTTCACTCTGAATAGACAAAAAATAAAATGTCTCCCACTGGGTAAGGAAAAAAAAAGCCATAAGATCTAAATCTTAATCAAATGTTGTTCAGATCCCTATAGCTGGGGGCTGGTTTTACAGGAACATTCAGAAAGTTGTGCTTTCTTTTTGTTTTTTTCAGGTTCCCATGTTGCTTTAAATACTTCATGCAAGACACAATTACACTCAATAATTTCATATTGTTTGACTATAAATTCAAAGTAAATATTTTTATATTCTTTCCAAATAAAGAATAATATCTTCATTGAGTGACAAAAGGAATTCTTCTGAGCATGTATTATGCCTTTAGGCTCTAGGTTGATGCCTTTTAGTGTCTATCTGCAAACTTTAGTTGAAATCATGACCCTAATTGGCAGGATTTTAAAATTGAGCACCCACAGGCCACATTGCTACATACTACATTGTCATTTTCTTCTACATTGAATTAATTTTCAATCAACATTCTTAAAAAAAAATGAACAAGAGTAGAAACTGGCTACCAATACTCTAAAGCTATTTTAAATCCCGAAGCACAAAGATTAATTAAGAACCAATTAATATAGAGAGTATACGTCAAAAGAAGATAAAGAAGATATGATGAGGTCAGGGGAAAAGTCGTTTCTGTTTTCTTCTTATGAAGCTTAGACATATCTCAACTGTGAAACAGGGGAGAGAAGAAAGCATTACATTGGTAAATCTGCATCATTTTAAAGACATACGGATATAATTTATCTTTGAGGTTACTTACCCATAATCTTATTACAGAAGTGAAAACATTAGAACATTTAGGAAACACCTCCTGTAATTTCTTAGGGAATTGATTTAGTGCTTGAATTACTAGGTTTAATTCACTGTAGCAGATGATGGTTGTTTTGCTGAGACTAAATCACTTTTGCCATGTAAGTATGGAATTATATGCTGTTAAGAAGTTCTTTTAAGTTTGGCAAGCTCATAATTTTATTGTCCAGTAATGGGTCAGTGCTGTCCTCATTTTGATCCAGCTAAAATACTATGAAACTTAAACCTTTGTTCTATGTTGTATGGTCTTTTAACCTTCACTTGGGGGTGAACTGTCATGTTAAGTGTGCCTCAGTTTTTATCTTTCTAATCTATGACAATGAAGGTGGAAATACATGCTGTTAAAGGAATTTTTTTTTTTTTGCAGTTTTTGGCCGGGGCTGGGTTTGAACCCACCACCTCTGGCATATAGGACCGGCGCCCTACTCCTTTGAACTACAGGCGCCGCCCAAGTCAAAGGAATCTTAACATCGACAAAAATGAAAATCTAATGGTGATTGGAAATCAAGTGAAGAAAATATAAATAACGGAAAGCGATATACTCTATTATGTAATGTCTTTATTCTGGCTGCTATAACAACATGCTACAGACTGAGTGGGTAACTTATCAACAATAGAAATTTGTTTAGCACAGTTCTAGAGGCTGGGAAGGCCAAGATCAAGGCACCTGAAAGTGCCATATGTGGGGAAACTCACTCTCTGCTTCAAAGATAGCACCTTGTTGCTATGTTCTCACTTGGCACAAGGACAAAAATGGGGCTCTGGGGCTCTCTTGAGCCTCTTTCATAAGGTCAATAGTTTCATTCATGAAGATGTAATTGTTATGACTTGATCATCTTCTAAAGGCTTCGCCTTATAATATTATTGTGTTGGGGGTTAGGTTTAACAGATGAATTTTGAGAGGACACCAACATTCACACCATAGCATAGCTGGAATTAGTTGCTGGGTTTATAATTTAGAGGCCATTGCTGATAGAATAAAAAGGATGAAGTGATAAAACTTGAGTCAAAAGGATACAATAGAGATTAGGAAGAGACAAAGTATGGGTAACTCCTTTGAAGTATCTGTAGTAAGAGGGGGAGTAAAAGGTGGGAGCTTAAGAGAGAAGTGGGAATGCATTGGTTTTTTAAAATTGGTATTGTATCTTCTTTGGGCTAGGATTATAGGTAGCTCACACCTATAATCCTAGCACTTTGGGAGGCTGCCTATTATCCTAGAACTCTGGGAGGCTACCTATAATCCTAGCACTCTGGGAGGCTGAGGCTGGTGAATTACTTGACCTCACAAGTTTTTTAGACCAGCCTGAGCCAGAGCAAGAACTCACCTCTAAAAAAAAAAAAAAAAAAAAAGACTCAGGTGTTATGGTGGGCATGTGTAGTCCCAGTACTTGGGAGGCTGAGGCAAGAGAATCACTTGAGCCCGAGAGCTTGAGGTTGTTGTGAGCTGTGACACCACGGCACTCTACCAAGGGTGACAAAGTGACACTCTGTCTCAACAAAACAAGACAAAAATACCATAATGAGGAGTCAACTCACACCTGTTAGGATAACTAGTATCAAAAACACAAACCCCAAAACAAGTGTTGTCAAGGATGTGGAGGAATTGAAACACTAGCATACTGTTGATAAGAACACAAGTGGTATAGCCACTGTGGAAAATTATGTGGCTGTTTCTAAGAAAATTAAAACTATACATGTGATCTCACCCTTTGTCCCATCTCCCCCCACCCTTTCCCAGGGTCAGGAGAAAACTTCTAAACAAGGATCAAAAATGTTTTCATATAGTAAACGAGAAAATATCATGAACGGTATGTCAATGAGGTTGATAAAATATCTCAGATTGCATGTGAAGCCCCCACACTGTACCCCATGGTTGAACTAATGTACACAGCTATGATTCAATAAAAAAATAAATAAATAAACAAATAAAAATAAATAAAAAATAAAAAAAAAAGAAAATTAAAACTAGAACTACTATAAGAGCCAGTAATCGCACTTCTGGATATTTATCCAAAAGAATTGAAATGAGTATCTCAAAGAGATGTTA
Source organism: Arctocebus calabarensis (assembly GCA_963573935.1). Lineage (NCBI taxonomy): Eukaryota > Metazoa > Chordata > Mammalia > Primates > Lorisidae > Arctocebus > Arctocebus calabarensis. The sequence goes on along the minus strand of CAUYON010004929.1, from coordinate 18,244 downwards.
GCTCTTCTATGTTCACTGCAACATTATTTGCAATAGCATAGATGTGGAAAAAACCTAAATGTCTACCAACAAGTGAATGGGTAAAGAAAATGTCATACACACATGCAATTGAATACATTCAACTTTAAAAAGAAGGCAATCCTGCAATTTGGGGCAATGCAGATGAAGCTTGAGGATAATATGCTAAGTGAAATGAGCCCGTCATGGGAAGACAAATACTGCATAATTCCACTTATATGGAGATGTTAAAGTAGTCAAATTTATAGAACCAGAGAGAGGAATGGTGTTTGCTTGGAAGAAAGCAAACGGGGAATTACTAATCAATGGGTATAAATTTCAGTCATGAAGATGATTTGGCTCCAGAAATCTGTAAAACATCCTACTTATAGTGACCATTAATGTATTATCTTCTAAACATTTGTGAAGAGGGTAGATCTCATGTTCAATGTTCTTACCACAATAATGATGATGATGACGATGATGAAGGCAAGAATAGTGGCATGTTTGTATATTAAACACGCAGAGGGAAAATCTGTTAATGTAGGAAAACACAGGGTAGATTTACTGGATCAGTGACCTCAGGTGAGCCCAAGGGGAGGGTATCTGGCATACAAATGGAGGCACTGGCTCTAGGTGAGTGCTTAGATAGTTCAGTCATGGTAGTAGAAGGACAAGCAGAAGCTACTCTGTTAGATTCTGTTTGGTGCAGTGGTTCTCAACCTTTCTAATTGCCACGTTGTTACAAATTGAACAAAAGGGTCATGACCCACAAGTTGAGAACTGCTGGTTTGGTGGGTAGAGGTGGCTGTTGCCCTCTGATTGCTTCAATTTCTCAGCAAAATCTCAAGCAAGGTCATCAACAGAGAGTAAGGATGGGAGAAGCTGCATTAGAGGCTTGAAGATAAAAGAGAAGATATTAAAGAGGGATCTATAGTAGTTTGAGAATAAATGGACCAGTATGGGGGATTTGGTTTGACAGCTGGGCAACATTAAGGGTTCAGTTGAGTTTCATGGTTATCAATTTAATGCAGGGTTTGGCAACTTTTTCCATAAAAAGCCACATATTTTAGGCATTGTGGTCCCTACATTCTTGGTTGCAACTACTTGACCTGGCCATTGCAGTGACCAACCTGTTGTAGATAATACTGGAGTTGTCATAGACTATGTTTAAACTGACAAGGAGAGTTGTCATCTCACCTTCAAAAGCAGACTCAAATGATTTTACTTCATTGAAATGTCTCATTACTTTCTTGAGCAAAATCAGAATTCCTTCTGTGATCCCAGATACTTTGTTCAGCATCTTTCTGCCATGTTCCTTGCACTGTACTGTAAATGCTAGGATTGGTTTGTATTAGTTCAAGAGAGTTGAGTATTAAATTTTTTGCTTTTCGGGGTGTATCAGTTAATGTAACATCAATAGCCTGAAATCAGTCATGGTGATAGAATTTACACCACAGAAATTGTTAATCCCTACAAATCGGGGTTTCCTTCATCCCTACAAGCCAGTTTGTTGAGCATTTATTTACCAGACCACTGTGTAATGAATTGGTTTGTATCACTATCACTTCTACTGCTCCAATTTCTCAAGAATCATGACCATGTTCAATTAAATTTTCTATCTTTTCCCACAGCCATGTAGATGACTGTGGGAAATACAGTAAATGCCAAAAAGTGAATGCAATTTTAAGTATTTTATTTTTTCCTAATTAATTTGGTTCCAGAAAATTTCTTCCAGTTTAATAATCTGCCCAGAAGTCAGCAAAGTGTATCAAACCACACATTAAAAAAACAAAACAAAACAACTAAAGATGACATTAGGTGTTTTTGAGATTAATGGCATTTTTGGTTAGACCCCAACCTATCACAATCTTCTCTTGATTGACTTTGATCTCAATCCATAACCACCTCACTGGTTCAATCATCTTTGGCAAGCACTGCGCCTCATATCTGATGATATGACTCACAGTCCTTAAGAGCATGGGGTTTGGAGCCAGACTACCTCCTGATAATGGATATGTTATGAAACATATATGTCCTCATTTGTAGAAGGGCATAAAAATGGTATATACCTTGTAGAGTTGTTTTATAGATTAAATAAATAAATCCGCTTGCTGCAGTGCCTTAGAAATGTTAGAGCTAATTATCACCATTAACTGATCTCCCAGGCTTCTACTCTTGCCTGTCTAAAAATCCATTCTCCACAAAACACCCAGAGTCAGGTTTTACAAACATAAATCCATCACATTATCCTTCTGCTTGAAAACCACTAATAATTTTCATAAACTGGAAATCAAAATTTAATCTCCTTTTCATAATCTCTAGTCCCTTCATGATCTACCACTGGAATGCCTTCATACTCTCTCTTCCTGCCAGGCCCTCCTGCTGTCACTTGACTTTACCCTCATGGTCTCCTTTTGCTCCTTCAATGTGCCCAGGTGCCAAACTATCATCCTCTTTGACTCATTCTTCCTTTTACCTGGAATAGTTGTCTCCTAGTTTTTCCTGGTGTCCTCTCTCTTCATTCTGATCTTGGTTCATATGTCACTTCTTCAGAGAACACTCTCCTGAGCACTCTTTGCAAAAGAGCTGAACCCATTCTTGTCTGGCCAGATTTCATTTTCTTATTTTAGGGTCTTTATACCATTTTTCTGTATGTGGAATTGTTGTATTTATTTATCTGTTATTTGCTTGTTTTTTTTTCTTCCTGGGAATGAACTTTGGAGAATATGAATAGTGTCTATATTTTTCACTAATGGATCTCTAGTGCCTGTAACACCAGGCATTCAAATCATTGTTGTTGAATTAATAAATGACATGAATGAATGAATATGTTATCTTGTTCTAATTTGGAAACCCAGTTGATCTGGTTGTCATATTAGTGAACAGAATCACTTCCCATTTGTTGCAGAGCCCAGAAATCTTCTTTTTTTCATCCTCCATATACTCAATCCTTACTTTCTGTCCATTATGCTTCTAAAATAGCTCATGAATCCTTCTACTTCTTTCTATCTAGAATTATTATTATTTATTTGGCTTTCTAACTTGTCATTGTCTCCTATCATGCTCAGCTTTAATCTTTTTGCTTCACTACCATCAGAATAAACTTGCCAAATCACGATTCTGATTGTGTCCTTTCTTTGCTTAAAACCTTGTAAAGGAGTTACATGGAGCAGAGGACATTATTAATATTCAACCCAAACCTTATGTCTTTTTTCCATCCGAATTACTAAATTGGAGACAGTGTTTGGCAAGCCAATGATTTCCCATATCACGTGGGAAATGGTTTCTGTTTCTTTGTCTCTACTTGAGGGCTCTCTCTACACCATAGCACCTGCTCAGTGACACCCCTGGAGCAACTCTCAAACAATGAAGGATGGCATCAATGACAAGTATGCCAGCCTCCCCCACCTCCTCCACCTTCCCTCCCTCAAGTGGGAGGATTCTTACACCCTGGAGGCTTCTGGAGGAACCTCAAAGGGATACCAAGCAAGGCAGAGGCATTTTGCGTGTAACTATGACCAGCTCATTAGCAGAATTTTGTGTTTGATCTTCTTTCCTTATCTCATTTTTGGCATATCCTCACTTGTGCATTCTGAATTCAACTCTTAGATAAACTACCCACATCCAGGGCCTTGTGGTCAGGTCCACTATTGGAGAAACACAAACTAGGATATATGGCTTATAACATAACGCAAGATCTGACCTTTATTTCCCTTTCCAGGTTATTTTCCTCAGTCAACAACCACTTCCTACCTTGCTTTTGGACCAACTATGCTAATTCCTTGAGTATCTTATGCTCTTTCTTACTTCTGCACCTTTATGTGCTTTTGGCTGCACTGTGAATGCTTCCTCCATCCTCCGGTGGTTAAAAAGTACCTACCTTTTTCTAACAGGTGTTCAATGATTGCCCTTTCCAATACTTATAGTCTGAAATTTATTCCTGCTCATGTAATCTTAAAATATTTTAAGCTTATTTTCACACAGTAGGTTATGGGAATGCTGGTAAAATTCTGAGACTACATATAAGCAGAATAGTAACATATAGTAATTTTTAAAATTCTGAATATACATTTTTCTTTTCTATATTGGGTTCAAATTAACTAGGTGCAAACTATCTACTATTTTTATTTGGAAACAATGGAACATCCAGCTGTCCAGAGAATAAATTTGTTTGAATGATAATATTTTTTAATAAGCTAATATGAACTCAAAATTTTCTTTTTATAATAGGTCAAAGTATTTCTATGGTGGGTTGTCACATTATTACTTTTAATATAGCCTTTTTGCCAAGAAATGTTCCTTAGAAATAGCCTTTTCTTGGTTTTAAATAAACTTTTAAGTTTTACCAACAAGAGCCAAAGTGATTATAGAATTAGATTCATTATGCTTTTATTTTAGTATAATACTCTTAGCAAGAAGTACATCTCATACTGAACATATAATTAGAGCTTTTGAGGTAATCTATGCTTTAATATGACTTAAGACGATAAATACTAGCTACAACAAACATGTTACTGCTCCTTTTACTGTTATTCCTTTTTTCTTTATAATGACTAATCACTCACTAGTAACTTGGATTTCTTTTTTGTAGAAGGTTTTAATTTTGATAAAATCAACAAAAGTCTAGAGTTTCTATAGACTAGTAATATCCATTGGCCTGAAAACATTTAGAAAAAAAAGGTGGTCTTCTTGCTCCAGGATCAAAATCCACTAGTGACATAAGTTATACTATAAATTCACATATTTCGTATATTTAAATTCTCATCTTAATATTCACATCTTTATAAGTTAGGTCCATATAATTCCCATTGTTCGGTGAGAACTCAAAGAAACTTCACAGTTGCCCATACCACAATCGCATGCCTGTTTCCATGTACCTTGTGTTTCTTCTTCCCAATCCTTTTTAGACATTAGTAATCATATCTCTGATATACAGTCCTGTATAATGAACCACATATATGACAGTGGTCCACAGGTCATAATGAAACTGAAAACTAAACTGCTGCCCAGTGATGTGTTGAAGATCCTGACCCTGTGTAGGTCAAGGCTAATGTACGTATATTTTAGTTTTAAACAAAAAAGTTTACGAAGTAAAAAAAAATTAAAAATATTAAAAATCTTATAAATATTCTTTTTTAGAAAAGTATCTCAAGAATAGAAGAAAAAGTATCCAATGTACTCAACCCAACTATGAAACTAATTTATAGCTTTCATATGAAAGTTATAACCCAATTACAGCACAAGAATATGGGGAAAGGGGAAAGGGAGGGGAGGGTAGAGGGGAGGATGGGTAGAGAGAGAGTAATTGGTGGGTCCACACCTACAGTGCATCTTAGAAGAGTACAGGTGAAACTTACTAAATGTAGAATATAAATGTCTGAACACAATAACGAAGAAAATGCCATGGAAGCTATCTTAACCAGTTCGATGAAAATATTTCAAATTGTATATAAGACCAGCACATTGTACCCCATGATTGCATTAATGTACACAGCTATGATTTAATTTAAAAAAAGTAAAAAACTTATAGAGTAAGGATATAAAGAAGGGAAATAGTACAATGACACTTGTTTTGTTTTAAGCTAAGTATTATTATGAAAGACTTAAAATGTTTTTTAAAAGTTAGAAAGTTTATAAAAGGATTACAATAAGCTCTGATCAATTCTTTTTTATTTTTCTATTAAATCATAGCTTTGTACGTCAATGTAATCATGGGTTACAATGTGCTGGTTTTATATACAACTTGAAATATTTTCATCAATTCCATTTTGAAGAAAATATTTTGAAATCATTTTAGTGTACCTTAAGTGTACAGTGTTTATAAAGTCTGCAGTAGCACACAGTAATGGCCTAGGCCTTGACATTCATTCTCTCACTCACTCAACCAGAGCAACTCCCACTTCTGTAGGATCCATTCATGGTAAGTACCCTATACTTGCTATCATTTTTAATCTTTCATGCCATATTTTTACTATACCTTTTCTATGCTTAGATACACAAATACTTATCATTGCGTTAAATTGCCTGTAATATTCAGTACAATAGTACATGCACATGGTGCACAGGTTTGCAACCTAGGTGCCATAGGCCATATATACAGCCTGGGTGGGCAGGAGGCTATACCATTTAGGTTTATGTGTAAGTACATTCTATGATGTTCAAACATGATGAAATTGCCTAACAATGTACTTCTCAGGACGTAGCCACATTGTTAAGCAGAGCATGCCTGTATCTCTGCTCTACTTAGCTACAAATTAAATGAGCATCTAAACTGCCTCTATTTTTTCACCATTACATCCCTAACTCTTTTTTTTTTTTTTTAATATCCCTAGCTCTTTAGCATAGCACCTGACATGTAAGTAAGCACTCAAAAAATGTTTGCAACTGCCTCCAGGACTATCTACGTGGGTTTATTCATCACCTAATTCACCTATATTTTCATGCATGTGAAAATTAAACATTTATTTATTCTACAAACTCTTCCTCTTCCATGCCCAGTACAGATGTCTCCCATCAGAAAGTACAGCCACATCCAGAGTTAAACCTAACTCAGCAGCAGTTCTGAGATGCAGGATTCAGTCTCACACCTGCACAGCTCTCTGAGTAGTGCAATTTTAGGTCTCTGGCTGACCCCATAGGACAAATCTGCACCAGCATGATCATCCAAGTCCTCTTCTGGTCTTCTGGGTTTTGTGTGTGTGTGTGTGTGTGTTTTACTGTTGGGGATTCATTGAAAGTACACAGAACAAGGTTACATTGATTGCTTTGTTAGATAAGGACCCTCTTATAATTGTGTCTCACTCCCAAAATGTGTACCACTCCCCTTGTCCCCCCACTCCCTCTCTCCTTCCCTTTCTCAGCTCTCCCCGTTTCCCACTCCCCACTATGTACTAGGACCTTAATTGTCCCCATATCAGAATTGGGTACACAGGATTCTTGTTTCTCTATTCTTGTGATGCTTTACTAAGAATAATGGGTTCCATATCCAGCTAGGTTAATACAAAAGATGTAAAGTCTCCATCTTTTTTAGTGGCTGAATAGTTTTGCCTTCATTTTACATCCCCAAATTCTCATATGGGAACCTATGCAATATAGAGAATAACTGGTAAGGAGAGTAGAATTCAATTTAGAGGAGAGCAATAGGAATTATTTAATTTAGTATTAGATATTTTCAGCAAGAAGCATGGTGGTGATAAGTTAGAGAATTTGATGAATGTGAACCCGTTAAAGGTCCTTCTTTTACTTTGTCAATTTCATGACTCTTGACTATAGTTCTAATGCATAGTATCTTGAAATCATGTGACTGTAATCAAAATGGGAATAAAATTAATTTACATGCATCAACATGAATGTACTTACTGAAATATTCGAATTGTAGACACACACAAATTTTTGTTCTTTAATATATGGTGTTCTTTTAGAATGTATTTATGAGTTGTTTTTGAAGTTTTCAAGCTATTTGCTTTGTAACTGATAGCCTAAAAAAAAATCGTAGTTTTAACACTTTGGAAATTCTGACTTTTCCCTTATTGCTCAATTGTGGTTTTTCAGACAGGAAAAGCTTCCTTTTTATCCAACTCAAAGCAAATACGTTTGTCTTATTGTTCTATTGTGTATACCTTCCCCCAAACACATTTGATAGCAGTTCAAATGTTTTTCAAAAATTAAAATAGTAAAAGTACCGAGAGGGTTTCAATTAAAAACATCTCGCTTTGCCCTTGTGTGAGCTCTTTTCTATTTACTAGGACGTTATTTAAAATTGAAAAATTAATGTAAATGCTCTCTGGAGAACACAAGTACATCCATGTAGATAGCTGGAATTTTCTAGGAAATTTCAAAGACTATCAATCTATCAATCTCTCCTTCAACAAAGATTTTAGAAATCCCAACTGCATGAAAGCTACAGCTTTAGTTTCTTGGAGGAATTGGAGGTGACACAAATTAAACGGATAAATACTTGTGAAAATTAAACTTATAATATTATTGCTTACTGTTGTGTAACTTTTCCTAAGTTTTAAAAATTTTATTCAGGCATATTTGACAATTAAAACCCATAATATTTAATGTGCATAATTTGATGATTTTTGTGAACGTATACATTGTAAAATAATCACCACAATCAAGTTAATTAGCATGTCCTTCACCTCTTTGGTGAGGGGGTAGAGAGAATACTTACATACTCTCTTAGCAAATTTCAAGTTGTATAGCTTATTCAAATTATGATTTCAATCTATAATGCAGGAAGGAAAAGGATGCTCATTGCCATTTTCAAATAGTAAGTCTGAAGCTGAGTTTTGTAAACAGAAAGGGCTTTAAGCCAAGGTCATGCATCCCTATGCTAAGTGCCAATGTTGTGATGAAGATTAGCTCTTTGGGCTCTTAATATAAGATTCGTTCTGTGACTTCATATGACCCCTTGTAAGAAACAAAGCAAAACAACTAAGATGGTGTATGACGGATTTGTGAGTAATAGAGTTATAGCTGCAAAATGCATTTTTGTGGCTTTAATGGCTAGGAATTCCCTTTATGGAGAAGAGAGTGATGGATGTGGTTTTGGGCCAACCTATCTAAAAGTGAAAGAGTAGTCTTAGGGACATGATCTCACCCTTGGTAGAAGGAGGAAATACGCATGTGAGAAGCCCACACTAGATCAATCTTCTCAGTGGATAAATGTGCCCTTGGATATGGACAGCCTTTGTGACATTGTCTAGTCCTGACCATTCATTTGCAAAGAGAGTCTTGTCAGCTGCCAAGCTCTAGCATGGTTAGACCTTGCAGTCTGCGTCAATGCTAATGAAGTCCAGTCAGTTCGATACAGCTTTGTTTTTCCACAATTAAAACAATGAGGCAATGTTTCTCAGTCAAGATCCCTTGGATCTATTTCCTCTGGATAGTATTTAGTGGTTCTAACTCTTTTAACACAAAGACAATAACCTTTGTTTCTTTCACACGAGGTTGAATACTGTGGTTTCAGTCCACATGCATTTTACAAGAGGCCAGAAAATAACATTGTTGGTGAACATAAAAGCAATCAGAGCCGATTAGCAGGACAGCCAGACTCTGAAAAGAGCCCATGAGCAAGGACCAGGACTCATGAGGAGCTCAGTGTGTTACTCATATTTTCAGAGCACAGGGGCTTAGACAGTAGATGGCAGTGTGAGACGAGGAATTCAAACTTCAAAAGTGATGCGCTTGAAATTAGCCCAGTAAATGTGGCTGTTTGGCTTGGAAGCATTTATTTAATGAACTTTCAGTCAGAGTTCTGTCTGGCAGCCAGGATCCCGCCCTGGTAGGCTCCAGCAACCCACAGGTGAGGCTGTGTAAGGGCTTTGTTTGAACGGGGGGCTCTTGCCCTGCTCAGAAGCAAGGTAGGGAGGGTTTGTGCACAGTCCATTGTCACAGAGCCAAGCAAACTGCCACTTAACTGTCTTGGCAGGCCTGTGGCCCCCTGGCAAGTCAGCACCTCCCTCTTTTGCCTTCCTGAGAAATTCATTGTGTTTAAACAGAATAAGTAAAAGCTTTGATATACTCAAAATATTAATGCTGTTTCAGGTTTTTACTTATTCTTTCTTTTCCTTTCTATCATAAGCCCCTTAAAAGTCAGAGACAGAGAGTGAGAGGGTTTCCAAACTGGAAAGCAAATTAGATTATTCATGGGAGAATTGCTCAGTCAATCTGAAAAAATGTTATTCCCCGTGGCTTATCAAATGATGGATTCTATTTAGAATCTTTAAGAAATCATAGAAAATAGGACAGTATTGACGCTGATTTGGGCTTCTCTTCTATTATAGACTCCAAGCAGTTGCAGGATTACTTAAACTTGTAACCTTCTAGAATACTTTATAACAACAAAGCGTATTTTAAGCAGAGAGGGAGAGCTTTAAAGATTTGTTTTACAAAATATTTTATTTCATAAAGAAGAGGGGGATAATTCCAAGAGGATCTTTGCTCTGCATTAGAATAGGGTGCATAATCAGTATATCCTAAGGTTAGTAATTTTTCTCCTTCTTGTACTTCTATGAAAACATTTTCTTGGCTCAGCACCCATGCTCAGTGGTTATGGCACCAGCCACATACAGTGGGGCTGATGGGTTGGAGCCCAGCCTGGGCTTGCTAAACGACAATGACAACAGACAACAATTAAAAAAAAAATAGCCTGGCATTGTGGTGGGTACCTGTAGTCCCAGCTACTTGAGAGGCCGAGGCAGGAGAATCTCTTAAGCCCAAGAGTTTGAGGTTGCTGTGAGCTATGACGCCACAGTACTCTGGTGACATAGTGAGACTCTGTCTCAAAAAGCAAACAAACAAAAATTTCCTTAATTTTAGGCATAATTTCTAGACTAGTTTAATTGCAACTCTTGTGTGGTATAATATGTATTACTTAACTCTCGCTAAGCTCCTGTTTTCCCAACTGTAAAATAAGAACGATAAAAGTACTTACTTCATAGATCCTGTTATATTTTTCTATATATCTCTTTATAGTAAGCAGTAGCCATTATAATACAGCCTCATATACAATAAAGACTAGCCACTATAGTTATGTATATTTTGATGAGTGTAGACATATTTTTGAACAAAATTACTTTCTTCCTTCTTTCCAAAATACCTAAAAAAGATAGTGAAAACTAGTAATAGTCTGAAGAAAACAAAATTAGGTAGATCTGATTAAAATATAATGTGTACAAAAATAAGTGCAGGAAAATTTTAAACCAGCTATGAGAATACTTATTTTCATCAATGTGCTTAGAATGAGAGAAGGAGGAGGTTACATGAGACTCCAGACACATGTTGTGTGTTTGTGTGTGTGCATATGCTCATGTATTTTAATTCATTACGTAAACCAGGTGAGAATATACACTTTCAGAATAAAGGGAAAATGGAAGCTCGAGAGTAAAAGGTTGCTGGAAGTCACAGTCACTGCTTCCCTTTAATAGACAGAACTTCTTTCTATCAAGAGAAGTTGAGGGCCAGAGCTTGAAAATGTAGAGCAAGTATGGAAACAGTAGTCACCTTCATAAAACTGAAGCCTTCTTCTGAGAAAGTTGTTCAGTGAATAGCACCTACATGAATTCAGAGGGAATGTAAATCAAGAGGGATTGATCCAGTGAATTGTGGTCAAATATCAAGAAGCTATTTCCCAATTCCACCACTTTTCACTTTCCCATAATTCCCTCAAGTTGCTTTTTCATTTCATTCTATTTTGTTTTGCTTAAATTAACTTTGCTAAGGCAAATGCTTCTAGGTTCTTCACCCAGCTCTGCCATTTCCAGGCTTTGCAATCTGGGGAAAATTGCTGAATGTCTGTGTGTCCTACCCTGTAAAAATAAGGAATAATAACACCCCAGGTTGTTAAGGGATGACATGGGTAAACTCGGGCCACACCCACACATGTTGGGCACATGGCAACTTCTCATTACATAAAATCCAGAGATAAAAAGAATCGTTTGACTTGGCAGTTATAGAATTAGAAAACTACAGAATATTATGGCTGAAAGAAGCTCAGAATTAATCTAAATTCCTTATTTTATAGATGAGGAAATTAATGGCTGGAGAGGTTAAAGATTAGTAACACTGATTATATTAAGTAGGGTTCCCCAGAGAAACAGAACCAACATGAGGTATATATATGGAAATATTTATTATAAAGGTTAGCTCATATGATTATACATAAAGGGATGTAATATAAGGAATTAGCTCATATCATTATGGAAACTGAGAAGTTCCAAGATCTAAGGTCAGCAAACCGGAGACCCAGGGAGAGCCAATGTTTCAGTTGGCTCTGAAGGGAGGACAATTCGCTCTTTCAGCTCAAGGCAGTCAGGAGGAGGGGGTGACTCTGACTAGCAGGAGGGTGTCTTTCTGTTCTATTCAGGCCTTCAATGGACTGGGTCAGGTCTATCCACACTAGAAAGGGCAATCTGCTGTCCTCGGTCTACTGTTCAAATATTCATCTTTTTTTTTTTTGTTACATATACATGTGTTTATTTGGTTCAAATATTCATCTTATCCTCAAATACTCTCACAATCACACACAGAATAATATTTGGTCAATCAAAGATCTGGGCACCCTTGGTCCAGGCAAGCTGACCTATAAAATGAACCATCACTCTGACATAAACTTACTTTGTGCTGACACAATTAACTCAGAGAAAATTTAACTGAGTCTAGTTGTTCTGTTTGCTAAATTGCAACATTTGTCTTTTATCCTTAAAAGTTTAGGCTTTTCTCTTTCCTAATATAACTTCAAATTCTCAAGCTTCACAAATGCGACTTTTGAATAGCTTCCTAGAGGTTTTGTTTTTGCATGTGGTCATGAAGCACAGCAGATACTCATGTATGGAGGTCTAGCCACAAGTACATTTTAGGTGCTCCCCTTAAAATTCTCTATTTGTACCTTCCTGGTGGTGTCTCTGCCTTTAAAGTGGCCTAAGGAGGCAGCAGCATGTTGCCATTTTTTTCTGCCACAGGGAAAACTAGGAATTGGTTATCTGTCTTGAGAGAATTGTGATTGTATGTGTTTTGGGAAATAGAGGTATATCAGGAAAGGCTTTAAAGACAATTTAGTATTTTGAGCCGAATTGGAAAAGATTAGGAATTACTCAGAAGAAAAAATTTAGGGGACGCAATTCTAGGGAGATGGACCAGCAAGGTTGTAGACAGGCATACACTTAGGGTATTGGAAAAATTAGGTAGAGATCTAGAAACAAAAGGAGAGAATCAAGATCTAAACCTGAGAAATAATAGAGACGAGCCAGATAGTGGAGGGCTTTACAAATTATTCTAATTATTTACACATTTTCCTATGTGTAATGGATATCCAATGATGGTCCAACCATCATTTATCATCCAGCTACTCTATGAGGTAGGAATTGCAAATATCAAGGCTATGCAAGGTCACTCAGCTTACAGATGTACAATTAAATGCTTTTCTTCTAATTTCCAATCCTGTGCAGTTCAATTATCCCTGACAAATAATTTGGGGTTTCCATTTTTTTTTTTAAGAAAATTCACGTTTGTTCAGGAAAAATAAAGGGAAGCACAAAAATGAATGTTAAAATCACCCCAAGTTTCAACACTTGGAAAGTCTTTATTAACATTTTAGTATATGTATCTATATATAAAAGTATGTTATATCGAATACTATATGGTAAACTATTAAAATATATATCTGTATCTATATAGAAATATACACACATTCTACATATATTCTAGAACTATATGTATTTCTATGGCATATCTACATTTATATCTATAACTTTATCAAACTCTACTCCTATATGTGGGTCATTATGAAAGTTTTGAGATATGTAAAAATCAAGAAACGTAAACTCCACACGAACGGGAATAGATGAAGCCCTCCCAGCAACATGGATAAGCTGAGCAAGTTGAAACTTGCATGGGTTAATTGGAAAGGACACTGCTGACTGTATTTCTTGGAAGTGAAATAATGGACCATAACACTGTCTGTCTCAAAACTTACGTAGTATATAAATCGAATTTCCTAATTTTCTCTCTCTGTCTCTCTCTATCTCTCTCAGTATCTATATCTGTATCATGCAATACCCATTTTTCGATAACTTTAAAAAACTTAGAAAGCTGACATATCATGAATACTTTTCCATGTCATCTTCTTCTTCTTTTGTGTAGTCTGCCAAGTCATCTTTAATGATTTAATGCATAGTATTTCATATGGCATAATTTTAGCAGTCACTTATCATTTATAAGGGTACATTTGCAGAAGAGGAATCATGAGTTAGAATTGTAAGTTGGAATGGTACTGCCATTTGATGTCACTTTGTCCTGCAGATGATCTTTTCCTACTTATGCTTCCTCCTGCAGCATTTGACACGGCCTGCTTCTCTGCCTCATTTGTTATGTTTTTAATAGGCTGCTTTTTATCTGAAAGTATGATACAAACATCTACTTAACACTGTCTTCTACATTAGGCAGGCACGGGAAAAGGGTTGTCCTGTTTGTTTTTTTGTAGACTACTTCCTATGTGGCTACAGAAACTAAGATTAGTTCAAGCATTATATATACCAATAATAGTCAAGCTGGAAAAACAGTCAAGGACTCTATCCCTTTCACAGTAGTACCAAAGAAGATGAAATATTTGGGAGTTTATCTAACAAAGGATGTGAAAGATCATTACAAAGAGAACTATGAAACTCTAAGAAAAGAAATAGCTGAACATGTCAACAAATGGGAAAACATACCATGCTCATGGCTGGGAAGAATTAACATTGTTAAATGTCCATACTACCCAAAGCAATATATAATTTTAATGCAATTCTTATTAAAGCTCCATTGTCATATTTTAAAGACCTCGAAAAAATAATACTTCATTTTATATGGAATCAGAAAAAAACCTCGACTAGCCAAGACATTACTCAGAAATAAAAACAAAGAAGGAGGAATCACGCTCCCAGACCTGAGATTGTACAATAAATCAATAGTGATCAAGCAGCATGGTATTGGCACAAAAACAGAGAGATAGATATATGGAACAGAATAGAGAACCAAGAGATGAACCCAGCTACTTACCTTTATTTGATCTTTGACAAGCCAATTAAAAACATTCAGTGGGGAAAAAATTCTCTATTTAACAAATGGTGTTGGGTGAACTGGCTGGCGACCTATAGAAGATTGAAGCTGGACCCACACCTTTCACCATTAACAAGATAGACTTTCACTGGATCAAAGATTTAAACTTAAGACATGAAACTATAAAAATACTGGAAGAAATTGAAGGGAAAACTCTTGAAGGAATCAGCTTGGGTGAATTTTTTATGAGGCGGACTCCCCAGGCAATTGAAGCAGTATCAAAAATATACTACTGGGACCTGATCAAACTAAAAAGCTTCTGCACTGCTAAGAACACTGTAAGTGTAGCAGGAAGACAGCCCTCAGAATGGGAGAAAATATTTGCAGGTTATGCCTCAGACAAAGGTTTAATAACTAGAATACACAGAGAACTCCAGCGTATTGGCAACAAAAAGGCAAGTGATCCTATCTCAGGGTGGGCAATGACTTGAAGAGAAACTTCTCTAAAGAAGACAGGCGCACGGCCCACAGACACATGAAAAAATGCTCACCATCCTTAATGATTAGAGAAATGCAAATCAAAACTACTTTGAGATATCATCTAACTCCAGTAAGATTAGTCCACATAACAAAATCCCAAAACCAGAGATATTGGCATGGATGTGGAGAAACGGGAACACTTCTACATTGCTGGTGGGAATGCAAACTAATACATTCCTTTTGGAAAGATATTTGGAGAATACTTAGAGATCTAAAAATAGATCTGCCATTCGATCCTGTAATTCCTTTATTAGGTATATATCCAGAAGACCAAAAATCACATCATAATAAAAATATATGTACCAGAATGTTTATTGTAGCCCAATTCATAATTGCTAAGTTGTGGAAGAAGCTCAGGTGCCCATCAACCCACGAATGGATTAATAAATTGTGGTACTTGTATACCATGGAATATTATGCAGCCTTAAAGAAAGATGGAGACTTTACCTCTTTTGAGTTTACATGGATTGAGCTGGAATATATTCTTCTTAGCAAAGTATCTCAAGAATGGAAGAAAAAGTATCCAATGTACTCAGCCCTAATATGAAGCTAATTTATAGCTTTCATTTGAAGGCTAAAACTCAATTATAGCACAAGAATACAGGGAAAAGGGCAAAGGAGGGGAGGAGAAGGGTGAGGGTTGGTGGAGGGAGGGCAAGTGGTGGGATCACTCCTATGGTGCATCTTAGAAGGGTACTGGTGAAACTTATTAAATGTAGAATATCAATGTCTTCATATAGTAATTAAGAAAATGCAATGAAGGCTATATTTAACAGTTCAACCAAAATATTTCAGATTGTATATGAAGTCAGCACATTGTGCCCCATGATTGTACTAATGTACACAATTATAATTTAATAAAATTATTTAAAAAAAAAGAATGTATTCATAAGAGAAGAAGAATATTCTGTTTCTCTGGGATATATTATAAAGATTAAAAAAATAATAAGACAAAGGAAGTATTGTTAATATTTTAAAAGTAAGGAAGATGTTTATAACAAGTACCTTTACTATAAAATAGTGATGTTGGCAATATAAACGTACACCACATGTATATTTATACATATATTTTCAAGAGGTAACCATAAAAATATTAATCAAATGTGGTTACTTTATATAAGAAAAGAGGGAACTGGGAGAGAAGGTAGGAACAGAAATGAGACTTCTAAGAATTCACCTATTTGTATAGTTTTGAATTTGAAACCATAAAAATTCAGTTCAAAGGAACACATACTATGGAAATTGAAACCAAACTTAAACTGATAAGCTAAACCCTATATTAAGGGATATATAACTGCCAAGAGAAACTTCCCAGCTACTGTGACTTTAAACACTGTGTTTTAACTATGTATTTTTAGTAGAAATTATTCTAATGACAAAAAAGAAAACAAAGAAATTCTAAACATTAACCAAGTCTTCAATATAAGCACAGTGTATAAGAACTACAGGGGCCAGAGAAATAAGTTGATAAACATCATTAGGTAGTAGACAGAAATATTCAGATAAATACATGTGCTGTACAGGATAAAAGAAGTGGGTTTGACAAATCAAATGACATTGGGAGGAAAAGGAAGGTTTATTTTCAAATTGAAAAGCCTTAAGAAATGTTGTTCAAGTCTTGATTTGAATAAACCACTTTTACAAATATATATCTTTAAGGCAGTTGGAAAAATTTTAGTATAGATATTATATGCTAGACAGTTAAAGTGTTTTTTATTATTTTGACAATTAAAAAAACCTCATACAATATGTATATTGATGGAGACACATAATCCATTATTTATGGGTAACAATGACATCTAATATGTGTTTTAAAGTGTTCTAGAATCATTAAAAAATACTAAGGAAGAACAAATAAGAATGGTGACATGTTTATTTTTCAAGCTGGGTGAAAAAAGGGTGTATAAGGATACACATTATAATATTTCCTCTACTAAGCTAGAATCTCCAAATATAATGCCCAATAAATTATATTTTTAAGACTTCCTTGAGTGCTTTTGATATTTATCCAGGGTTAGAAAATATTATTACCTAGCAATAGATGATATGATTATGGAATTGTTGTGTACCTAAGTCAAATGCCTACAGTTCAATTGTTTGACTAATAGATACTACTGCTCCTTAATCATGTCCTTTATTTTGACTGTAGGAGGGAATTGTCTTTATTCTTCTCCTCCTTTTCTTTCCCCTCCTGTTCACACTTTAGTGTCAATAATACAGTATGATTGTAAGTGAGAGTTAAAGCCACTCATAATTCCATATTGAAATACTAATATGAAGAGAGAAGAGTCCCCACATTTGCTCCTTCTTCCTTTCATTCAATTCAACCTGGACTCTGTCAATGATAATAAGTCTTTCTTCTTTAGTACAGATATTCTACGGACTGAATTATGTTCTCCCAAGTTCAAATGTTGAAGCCCTAACCTCCAATGTGACTGTATTTGGAGACAGGACTTCTAGCAGGTAATTGAAGTAAATAGGGTGAGATCTCCACCTAACAGAATTGGTGGCCTTTTAAGAAGAGGAAGAGAGAGAATATAAAAAATATAAGGGTGGAAATATAGGAAATACTGGGTTCTTGCAGATGTATTCTGAGTCAGTGATTTGCAAAACCCTCTTGGCCAATGAAAAAGCCTTCTGAAAATGCCCCTTTCATAAAAAAAAAAAAAAAAAGAATGAGAAGATGACTATTAGAAAAGCTCTGTTTGACACATATTCAGTGTAAGGAATTGCTTTAATGAATGAGTACCAAAGAATTAATGAATAAAATGCTCTAAAGTCTGGAACCAAATAGATACAGAAGATCAAGACATGAATCATATACTGTCAGAATTAAAAATATAAAAGTTGTCCTGATTTTGAACAAAAGAGTGTTCTTTCTTTTCTTTTTTTTTTTTTTTTAATTTATTTTTGGGGCTTCGTTGAGGGTACAAGAAACCAGGTTACACTGATTGCATTTGTTAGGTAAAGACCCTCTTACAATTGTGTCTTGCCAACATGTAGCGATATCTACTGAGTCTATCTTCAGTTATGAAACAACACTGATTTTCAAGACACTGGAAAGTAGACAAGACATAGAATGATTACTGAGAAAATGGCAAGAATCTTTAGCTTTATGACTTCCTCAGCTTACTTCTCTGCAAGAATTCCCAGAAGGGGC